>PVKB01005265.1:0-14395 GCA_004027205.1 Ctenodactylus gundi
GGGGGGGCGCTGCACTGATTTTCTTTTCTTCTGTCACTATTGTTTTGCTGCTTTATACTTTGGTTTTCTCATATTGCAGAAACCATACGATGCTTAGTTTTCTGTGTCTGATTCATTTCGCTTAGCATGATGATCTCAAGGGACTTCATTGTCCTACAGATGATCATATTTATCTTTGTAGAGTACTACTCCCTTGTGTAAGTATACCACGTCTTCTTTATCCATTTGCCTGTTGATGGACCTGGTGGCTGCTTCCAGGATTTAGCTTTTATAAGTTGTGCTGCTATTATCTGGCTATGCGTGGTTTGCTGTTGTAAGATGACTTGAGTTCTTCCAGGAAGATGCTCAGGGGAGATATGGCTGGGTCAGATGGGGTATCTATTTTAAGTTTTTTGAGGAATCTCCATACTGCTTTCCATAGTGATTGTACAGGCACAGCAGCAGTGCAGCATGGTTCCTTTCCCCCCACAACCTTGCCAGTATCTGATATAGCCATTCTTACTGGAGTTAGATGGAGTCTTAGTATTATTTTGATTTGTATATCTCTAATGGCGAAAGATGTTGAACACATTTTCATATATTTATTGGCCTTCTTCTGAGAATGTCTGTTCCTTTTAGTTGCCTGTTACTTGATTAGGTCTTTTATTTGCTAATATCTAATTTTTTTCAGTTCTTTGTGTATTTTAGATAATGGGGCTGCACTGATCTGCCAAGTGAATGTAAGGAGATCACAGGTGTTGGCTCAGATTTCCAGGGTGACATGGAGAGGCCTTAGGAGGGCTTGGAAAGGCCTTCCGGGGACACTGAAGTCTTCCATGGACGAGCCCTTTGACTGTACATCAAGACCCAGTGCCACTCAGAGGTCCTACTTTGCCACACTGTTGCCTTGGGAATTTACTTTTAGCACCCTGGGGGCCACTCAGACTGCCCCCGTGTGTCACCCTCTCCTTCCTGGTCTTGAGTATCCAGAGTCTGGATATTTCTCCCCTTTTCTGTTCAGCACAGCAAGTTGTCTAGCAGTTTCTCTGTGTGCAAGGAATTGTAAAACAGATTTCAGAGGACTTCCGTGTAAGTAGAGACCGTTCTCTCAACCAGCATGTTCTGTACAAGTAGGTTCGAATAGGCTTTTGGTAGATCAGAACCATGTGGAGGGCCCAAAACACACCAGTAACACAGGCTCCAGGATGACTTAACGGACTTTATTGGTGAGCTTACATGATCACTGGGAATGCTCAGAATTCAGCAGCTAAGGTGCACAGTGAATTCATCTACCTTTTGCTCGATGCGGACCTGTGTGGGTTGGAGTGGGGAAGCTGAGGGATGCAGTGTGATGGAGGACTGTTCCCTGTTCTGATGTTCTTCCCACGTGGGTACTGCCATGAACGAAGGAGACAGTGCTCAGGCACTGTCAGGGAGGGGGAGAGCGAGTGACATGGCTTCAGGAGGGAGGAGGACAAGGAGGGAACATTCCTGCCGCTTTCTGTCTCCACAGTGGGGCCGCTGGTGGCGGAGGTTGGGGGTACTGGGCACGGGGAGTTGCTGAACCCTTTGGCTCTTCTGTCTCATAGCTTCACTCGGTGGCATGTTGGGGGCAGGGGTGATGGATGTCATTGTGATCGGGGGGAAGCACATGCCTGTCCTAGGGTGATAGCCTTCATAGCACAGGCTGGGCTGCAGGTGGAGAGGGGCTGTCTTCTCTGCACCAAAGCCCCCCTTCCACCACCAGTGCACTTTTGTTGAGCCTTACTCTCTCAGATGTCCTTCTGTCTCTTCTGCCACTTTTCCTGTGAAAGACCAACCAGTCTTCCAAGATAAACTCAGAACTCATCTTCTCTCAACACCTTTTTGGCCACGCACATAGTAGGAGCTTCTCTGCCCACAGCACCCTGGTCTGCGTGCCTTCCGTGTCATTAGTGACCACATAGTGGGTGTTACCTGAGACAGTTCTCTTTTGCCTTACCTACTAACAGGTGGGTGCAGCCTCACTGTGCTTGCTTCTGGGCCTTGCCTCAGTCCCCACACACATACTTGCTGATCAGCTCTTCCCAGGTCCCTCTCCATCCTGTGGGATCTGGTTGAAGTAAGAAGCGAGTTATCGTGTAAATGCAATCCCAGTGTACCTTGACCGAGGGTGTCAGAAAGTTTACTGTGAATCTCTTGTTCTGCTGTGGGACAAACTCCTGAGATGGAGTTTGCTTTCTCACAGTTGTGGAGGCTGGAGTCCCAGAACCTGGTGCCTGCAGGTGAGGGCCAGATGGTGGTAAGGCCGTGATCCAGAGTCACCTCTTGGTCCACAAGCATCTTGGCTGGCAACCAATCTTATTGCTTTGTCCTTTCCTTTAATAAAGGACTTAATGATGGACTGTGACACAGTTGATCTTCTGTTTTTAGACTCAGGGGAGTGACAGCATACCCACACTGCTTAATTTTATAGCAAAGGTGGGGATGGGGCAAGGAGGACACACTGACAGAACACAGGAGGAGGCCTAATGCGGACCTGTGACAGGCAGGACTAAAAGGGCATGCTGTTAAAAATGCCCAGAGGGATGTGGTCTTTCTACCAAGGCCAGGGGTTTCTCATTGTATTCCTTGCAAGATCAAGATCAGGTGTTCATTGTGCTCAGCTGCAGCAACAATTGAGCAGGCAGCTTCTGCAGCTCCTTGGTCTTTGGAGCAGAGCTGCGGAAACAGCAGGATCTGACCTGGCCTTGCCAGAAAGAAAGGTGTGCAGGTGGCACACTGACTTTGTTCTCCAGTTGTGGTCTTGACCGAAAGGTGGATGTGATGCACTGACTTTGCCCTTCTCCAATAACGGAGGCACCATTGTTATTCCTGTTCGCTTGTCTGGGCTCTGTTGGCCTGGTGACCTAGAGCAGAGCAAGCTCTCAACCCTCGCTTTTCCTGTGTGTGAACTGGGTGCGGGAATCACTTTCCCAGCTACGTGGCAGCATTAGGATGGGAGAAACTGGCTGAGAATCAAACACTGTTAAAATCCTTTCTTCTGCTGTATGACAAATACCTGAGATGAACACCTGATCTTGATCTTGCAAGGAATAAAATGAGAAAACCCTGGCCTTGGTAGGAAGAGTGCACTGCTCTGGGCCTTTTTAACAGCATAACAAGAGATTTTAACAGAGATTTTGAACAATTGGTTCATTTATTTATTCCTCTTGGTACTGGGGATTGAGCCTGGGCCTCCACACTGAGCTACATTCCTTGTTCGTTTTTATGTTTTGATTTTGAGCCAGGGTCTCAGTAAGTTACTTAATTGCCCAGGCTGGGCTTGAGTTTGTGATCCTCCTGCCTCAGCCTCCTAGAGTGTTTGCTGGAATATAGACCGGTGCCACTGGGCCCAGTTCTGTTTAAATTGTAAAGTGGAAAGAGAGAACACAATGTCTTTGTTGTTTATTACAAAACATTTCCAGTAGTAGGAACAGCTGTGAGTCAAGCATCTGACTTCATGAGGTGAGCACGTGTGGCTTTGGCGGCTTTTTATTGCTGTTTCGCACACTTACCTGCCGTCTCGCTTACACAGCGGTGAGCAGGAGGTAGCCGGGGCGCGGGAAGCCGTGTGCGTGTGACTAGGTACGCCTGGCCAGGTAAAGTACCCATCTAAGGAACGCTTGGCTCAATGTGAGCAAATTGAGCTCTTAAATACAGTTTTTACGGGGCAGGTTGCCCTCTCCCTCAGGACCGAGCATGCGGTACTGACTCAGCCAGGCAGCGGCCCAGCCTGTCATCCCAGCACTCAGAGGCGGGGCAGGAGGGTCGCAAGTTCAAGCCCAGCCCAGGCAATTTAGTGACTTAGCAAGATCCTGTCTCAAAATGAAAGAAAGAAAAGGCTGGGGATGTAGCTCAGTGTGAAAGACCTGGGCTTGATCCTTAGTATCACAAAATACCAGCAAACAAAATAAGCCAACAAGTGTTGACTCCTCGACCTCCTCCTTGGGCCATACTGGACATTAGCCATCAGCTCCTACAGGTGACATGGACAGCGAGTGCACTGGACTCCCCATGTGGGTATGTCAAATGCTGCAGGGTTTCTCGTGGCCACGTGGGGTCCTGGGACAGGCCTACACACCCTCTGACCTCAGAAGTATCGTGGTTCCCTCCCTCCCCTTGAAGGCTGGGCAGTGCTCACCAGCTCGTGCCCATCCCTGCCTTAAACTTTTGCCTCCTGAGTCAGTTGCCATGTTTCTGCTCGTCACCCCTACCTCATGCCAGCTTTGGGGGACAGGGAGAAGACTGCCAGAGGAAGACTTCTTAGACCTTCGAGGCCTCCCGGGAGGAGCATCAGGTGGGCCAGACCAAGGGAATAGCAGCAGCTTTTCTGTCCGAGAAACCGGAATGAGGAGTTGTGGCTAATCAGTAATCGCAGGAGGGCTGCACGGAGCCTACCTGACCACCGCGGGCTGTCCCCACGGCTGGTGCTGGGAGCGAGACTTTCTCATTGGCCACAGCTTTTGCTGTCATTCTCAGGATACCAGGTTTCCTGTAGGTTCTCAGCAGAGGTGTGGAATAAGGGTGACTTGGCCTTGCCCTGAATGTTATGTTGTCCAGGTCTTGCTTTCAAACCCAGTTCTCAGTGGCTAGGGCGGGCACCTGTCTGGCAAGCCCAAGGCTCAGGGCTTGTTTCCTCAGCACCACATAAGATTAGTGTGGTGGTATATACCTATAATGCTAGCACTTGGGAGGCTGAGGCAGGAGGATAGCTGTGTGTTCAAGGCCATCATAGGCTACATAATGAGCTCAGGACCAGCCTGGACTAGACTGAGACCGTCTCAATAAAACAAAACAAAATAAAAACAAACCACCACCAACAACAAAAAGCAAATCTAAGCCAGCCCCAAAGAAACAGCCAGTGAAACTTCCTTTTTTTTTTTTTTTTGTTTTTGTTTTTGTTTTTGTGGTACTGGACATCAAACCTGATGTAGCTCAATCCCAGCCAATTTTTACTTCAGATTTCGAGACAGGGTCTCCCTAGGCTGCTAAGCTGCCCAGGCTACTCTCAAACTTGCAAAGCTTCTGCCTTAGCCTGTCAGAGTGCTGGATGCCCCGCCTGCGCCACATGGCTCGCGAGCCAGTGATCCTGTCAGGGTCCACACGGGGGTCCGCGGGGGTGGTATACAGGAAGTCCCTTTGTGCTGCCGTGGCAGACATCCGCTTGATGTCCTTCTCCTCAGATCCGGACACCAGCGTTAGTGCCTCCTCTGGCGGGAGGGTTGCCCATCCCCCCGCCTGTCTCAGGAGGTTCTCTGCTGCACCACCTTGTGAAGTGGCCTATATGCAGCAGGCTTTCAAAGCCCTTCTGTTTCCAAAGTGGTCTTCAGACTTGCTTTCCTTAAGCAAGGGTGAGGGTAGGTGCTGATGGTGAGACGCACCAGGGCTGCCAAGGTGGTTTTGGAGCCCAGGCCAGATCCCGCTTCTCTGGGTGACGATGCTTCTTGGTGACACTTCTGTTTGTGGTGGAGCAGTTTGAACCTTTCACTGTTTTATTTTCTGTGTTCCTGGGATTGAGCCCAGGGCCTTCACACCAAACTACATCCCCGGCCTGTCTTTTAATTTTTATTTTGAGACAAGGTCTTGCTAAATCACTAAATTGCCCAGGCTGAGCTTGGACCCTCCTGTCTCAGCCTCCTAGACTGCTGAAATTACAGGTTTGTGGCACCAGGCCCGGCCCTCTGAACTCTTTTAATATGTAAAAATTAGTTAAATACGTACAACTGATGCAGTGAGATATGTAATAGCTGCAAGGTGCTTTTGCCCCAGTTGTAGGTTCTCTTCTTCTGTGTGGGGAGAGGGGATTTTGCTTTGCTGCATCTTAATTGCAACAGGGAGTGAGTAAATCATTCAGCGGCCACCCTGTCTTTGCATTTGCATGGGCCAGTTCACAAATTCCAGGTGAATCCTAGTGTATGGAGTTTTTACAGAGGTTTCATCCCTGGTTAGTGTGAGTCTCTGAGGGGACTGAGTGTCCCTTCAGTCCTAGGAGAAATGGCAGAGTTGGGTAGTGGGGCTGCTGCTTGGGCTCTGGGCATATCCCCACATGCCCCTGTCCACCAGGTGATCCCTCCCCTGTGCCCCAGGTATGTATCAGATGGGCTGACAGGTGCGTGCTCTTACTCTTAGACTCTGCACAGGAGGATGGATGCTGTTTTCTTTTTCTGTATGTGCAATGTCTTTTGATTTTGTTTGTTGTTGATACAGGGTCTCACTCTGTAGTCCAATCTGGTCCTGAACTCACTGTGTATCCCAGATTGGACTCGAACTCATGGCAGTCCTCCTGCCTGTGCTTGGCTTCAAATGATGTTTTCTGACTTGTTTTAGATGTTTGACATATTTACAGTACATTTTAACTTTGAGTGTTACTAGGCCCAGTGGTGCTGTTCTGTAACTTCAGCAGTCTGCGGAGGCTGAGGCAGAGGAGTGACAAATTTGAGCCCAACCTGAGAAACTAAGCAATTTAGTGAGACTGTGTCCCAAAAAAAGGCTAGGGATACAGCTCAGTCTGAAGGCCCTGAGTTGGATTCCCAAGACCACAGGAAGAAAACAAAAACTCTCCCCAGCGACCACCAACACCAAGCCCTTTCAGTCTTCGCTTGAGATTTCTTACAGCCCAGTGGAAGCTTGTCAATGGCTCCCTTAGCACATACGCTTATTCTGGTTTTAATCTGTGAAAACTTGGTCCTTCGATGTTTAGGTTCACCTTTTCCTCTTCTTAAAAACCCAACCAAGGCCCAATTAGTGACAGTCGCTATGGTAACTTTGGTAAAATTGCGAATGCAAATAATGTTCAAATATGTTTGAACAGTAAATTGCATTTAAAATTTAAAGGAAGAATTAAGTTTGGTATAAAGATATTTAACTGAGCCTTCGGGGAAAACAAAGTTGCCAAGGACTAAAAATGCAAAAGGTTTATTATAGCTTGTATAATCATGGGAATTTTTGTCCATTTTTAAATAAAAGAAATCTCATTTGGTTACATAAATATTACCAGACTAAATTTGGCATGGGTCTACAAGACATGGATTTAAAATTCTGCCTATGGCTGTGGGTATAGCTTAACAGTTGGAGCACTTGCTTAGCAAGCCCAAGGCCCTGGGTTCCATACCCCAGCACCACATAGAAGATTAGCCAGTTGTGTGGCATGCCTATAATCCCAGCACTTAGGAATCTGAAAAAGGAAGATTGCTGTGAGTTTAAGGTCAGCCTGGGTTCCATAGAGTACAGGACTACAGAGTGGGACTGTCTCAAAAAAAAAAAAAATCTGCCTAGGCTCTCTGGGAGCCTGAAGTAGAAAGATTGCAAATTTGAGCCCAGCCTGGGAAACTTAGCAACTTAGTGAGATCTTATCTCAAAAATTATAACCAAAACATGGGTTGGGGATGTAGCATTGTGCGCCAAGTAAATATAGAAATAAAATTCAGCCTAGTGGGTCTCTACATCTTCCTATGATTTTACTCATAGATTATTTTACATTATTAGTTGTGCTTCAGGCTTATATTTGAAATAAACTCATTTCCTTCCTACAAACATAAATGTCATCAAGTCAGACCCTGTTGCACAATTACTAGACAGGTGTTTTTGACTTTGGCTCAGCATTGCTTAGGGCCCCATTGTCCACTGACAGGGAGCAAGTTTCCTATAGGAGTACACATTGTTTAACTGGTGATATAGAATTCTTAGGGGTCACAGACCTTGGCAGCACAGAGTGGTACAGTGCGGTGATATTTGTTTTTTTGAAACAAGCCTTCTCTTGGTGGGACAGATATTATCTCACTCGAGAGTGATAATGCTCATTTAAAAGAAGCTGCTGATTCTATATTTGACTATCATAAAGATAACTGAATCTAGACTTCCTCCCAAGTCGCCCCCCACCCCCCGCCAAAAAGTGACTTGCCACCGTAGCTACCATGCTAAGTATGGTGATGAGGAACTGACTGTTTCTTCTCCCTTCTCTTTTCACACCTCCTTAAAGCATGTTTTCTCACCTGTGGGGTTAGCAGTCTCTTCTCCTGGATGCCTAGAATCTATTTGATACTCTATATTTGGTCACCAATATTTGTCCTGAGTATTCCATGGCAAACACTGTGTACGCGGGCCACAGCAGCACGTACCATGGCGCTGTGTGAGTCATGGCAGTGCTGTGGTGTGCTTCTTGGTATTCAGTACTGGCAGCTTAGATGGGAGTTTAGGCCCTTAGTACCACTCTAAGGACAAAGTCGACCTTTTTGATATCACGCATTGATGAAAGCTGGCTCTTGTGAGCCTGAGGGTGAGGATGTTGTGGAGAGGCCCGGGGAGGCCAGCCAGCCCTTCTAACCCTTCTTTGGGGCAGCTCCTTCCTTCCCCCCCCCCTTTTTTTTTCTGTGATGGGGTTTTGCTCTGTAGTCCAGCTCAGGCTAGTCCTGAGCTTACTCTGGAGCTGATGCTTGCTCTGAACTCGTAGCAGTCCTCCTGCCTCAGTGTCCCTTGTGTTAGGATTACAAATGTGAACTACTGCATTCAGCTAATCTTTTATGTGGTTCTGGGGAATTGAGCCCAGGGCCTTGTGCATGCTGGGTGAGTACTTTAACCCTGAGCTGCACTCCCAGCCCTCCCCTCTACACACCATCTCCCCACTACACATCATCTCCCCCCTATGCCTTGCCCATGGATGTATTTCCTGTGTGGTGAGCTTGGGGAACCAGAAGTGGGATCTTTTCCTTCTGTAGTGCTGGGCATAAACTGGATAGGACACACATTGGCCAGACCTGCATCTGTCCTGTTTACCAGCCTGACCTGCTGGTGGGTCTGTAGAAGGCCCAAAGCTGTGTCAAGGTTGTGATTTAGTGACTTGAATAAGTCAGCCTCATTGAATGTATCCAGTGCCTTCAAATCTGAAGATGGTGGAGCCATATTGGAAAGCCATGAACTGAATAGGGGGTAGAGCTGTAGCTGGCCCACCCTACAGGCCATGGGAACATGCTTCGTACCTGGGGGAGAGCACCTCTCCACTTGTTTGACTTTGAATGACCACTAAAGCCCTCACCCTTGGTGTCAGCACTGCTGTGAGGGTGAGATGTAATAACAAATATAAATCCTTTAGCAATTTGCACATGATTTTCTGAGGAACTTGGTGTCCAAAGCTTGTTATTTCTTAGTCTCCATTTACATCGTTATAAGTATGAGAAAGAAAGGAGAAATTTTTGTTAGAAATTGGTTTGCTCAAAGGTGGCAGCAGAGTAAGAAAGCAGCACATTGTCTCCTCATCGACCCACTCAAAAAGTTGGTAATTTAGTCATAAAACACCTGTTCACTGTAGCTAGGACAGGGTGGAGCACCCCAACAACTGAAACAAGGTCGGGGGTGGGTCGGAAATTCCGAAGGAACATAAGAAGCGGAGGGGGGAAAAATCCCCCAGCAGCCCAGGAAGCTGCCCCGGGACAGATGTAAATGGCTGGGAGCTACAGGAATCTGCAGACGGAGGAAAGCCCTTGTGGGCCCGGAACATCTGACCAAGCTGGGAGGGGAAGGAGCTCCCCTACAATGGACAGGAGACTTCCAGAAGGTCAGAAATCCTGAAGACATACCAGAAGTGGAGAAAAACAGCAGCCAACTCATTGTGGCCCTCGGTTGCTGGCATCCACAGACCACAGAGGGAGCAAAGTCCGGAGGCCAGAACCTCAGTCCGAGGTAAGTGCGAATCCAGGAGAAGTGGGAATTGTCAGCAGATGGCAGCCCCAGCTTCCAAAAAACAAACCTGTGGGTAGTGTATACCACAAACGCAATGTGCGCTCCACCTAGAAAATGCCCCTGGGAGCCCAGATCAGAAGTAGCACTCGGTAGCCATAACAGGCAATGACGTAGGCAGGAGCCATTAAAAAAAAAAAAAAGAGCCCAAGATAGAATTGATTAGAGTAAAAGAAAGCTCAGAAGAGCACACCAGGGCTTAGGGGGTCACCCTTACACAGTGCCTAGGAAGAAACTGGCACAAGAGGCAGAGAGAGGAGCAAAAAGGCTGCCAACATCCTGAACAGCTCAGTGTAGTGGGCGCACCTCCGAGGGTGGAGAGCCCTGCCTGCCCTGGGGGGAGGGAAGCAATGACAGGTGGGAGAACTTTGCTGAGAGGGTCAAGGGGTGAACAAGACACCTCAGAGGCCATCAGACTGTTAGGTCCCCCCTCACTGCCTACTCACAGCACAGAACTAAGATAAATTGCCGCTCCCCACCACATACCGTCATACATTCAAAGAAACCTCTTGGCTAAGTCTCTAAAGTGAAGTCCCTCAATACCAGATACATGGGAAGAAGACAGAGCAACAGGACACCTACAAAGATGACTGAGACCCCAGAAACTAATGTCATAGGCTCTGAAATAGTAGAACTCATAGGGAAGAAAGTCAGAAAGCAAACGAATCAAACAACCAGTTCTAACAAGATATTCTTAAAGAAATGCAAGCAAGATCAACAGGCTTAAAGAGGATCTTATTAAGCAAATAATGGTCCTAGTGGAGACAAAGCTCACTGAGCATACTGAAGCCACAGAAAGTTGGTTGAGGGAAAAAAGGAAATGTAAGATATGAAGGAACATTTTGGTAGAGAAGTGGGAAATCTAAAAAGAAATTTAGATGAAATCCAGGATATGAAAAAAATATGTGACAGCGTTTGTGAGGACAGAATTTCAGACCTTGCAAACAAGACTGAGGAAACAAATGATGTAATTAGGTATGACTCCAAAGTTAGAAATGAGCAAAATAGCTGGATACAACAGCTGATGGGTGACTCTAAGAGAACCAATCTCAGAATTATGGGTATGGGAGAAAGAGCAGAAGACACCACCAAAGGTATAAAGAATTTATTCACTGCAGCAGTGCAAGAAAAATTTCCCTAGAACACCAAATAACCTCAACCAGCAATCAGACTCGCCACAACATATCATAATCAAAACTTCAGAAATACAACATAAAGAGAGAATATTAAAAGCAGCAACAGAAAAATGGACATTATTCTACGAAGGCAAAGCCATATGAATTCCTACAGATTTCTCAAGGCAAACTTTAAAGGCTACGAGAGACTAGAGCAAGATCTTTTAAGATATAAAAGACAGCAAGTATTAACCCAGGTTGTTATATTCAGCAAAATTGTCCCTGAAAATTGAAGGAGATGTAAAAATTCTTCATGACCAAGAATCCCTTAAGAAATTTGTGTCCACTCACCCAGCATTGCAGAAAATACTTGGAGGAATCAGAGAGGTAGAGAGACAAGCAGCACCAAAAAACATGGAGGAAAGGAAACAACTAAAGAGAAGTGTAGCAAAAAGAAAAAATTTGTGTTTGAATCATTTGATTGATATCCTTCTATAACAGTACCAGCTGTCTCATAAAATCTGTGAATCTTCCTCTATAATTATTATTTTCAGTAGCATATAAGCTTATAAAACAGTAACTTTATTAATATGGAATCTTTAAAAATATGTGTGTATGAAGGGATGGATAGGTAGGTAAAATGATAAACTAAATCTGGAAAAATGTTAATTAGTGAAATGTGAGTAAACAATTCATGAAAGTTAAAAACAAATAAGCATGGCACTCTATCTGTTGCTTTAATTGTAGTATACTTACGTGATACAGATTTAAGTTCATTGAATTTAACAACTCAGTATAGACTTCAGCTCATTGAGTGTAGCAGCTCACTTATTTGGTGTTGGCTGTAAGTTTATCCTAAAAGACCTGATTGATGCAATGACAACCTGAATGTCTTTTGAATGTACAAACATTTACCTTTCAGTACTCAGCTAAGTAATATGAAATTTAACTTTTCTCTTTTTCTTTTTCCACATTTTCTGGCCTTATAAATTTCATAGTTATAGTTCTTTTCTTATTTGAACGGGTGGGTGAAGCCATGTTAAAGAATCTCAGCAAAGATATAATAGCATACAGAAAAAAAAAAACCTTTTGGCATATCATATAGGGCCCTGCTCAACCCAGAGAACAGGTATCAGGATATGGCCTCTGAGCTAATAAGTGGTGATTTCAATGGTAAAGTAAGTCAGATGCAGAAGATTAAATATGTTAAATATCATATGGTTTCTCTGATTTGGGAAACCTAGAACACAGGCATTCTGTGGAACCAGATGGGTGTGACAGTGGGAGCTATGGGTGATGGGGAGGGTATGGAAGAGCGAAAAATGGGGAGAGATTATAAAGCTGATATGATATATATGTGCACAAAATACTCAAGTCCATTGTAAACATTGTGTATTGCATGTATATATTAATAAAAATGGTGGTGGGGGGGAGACTAATTGGTTCGCCCTTTGGCACCCACCATTCCGTGACTCTTGTCTCTGATGACTATTTGTCACTGGTAGGGTTGGAACTTTAAGTATTTTTAAGGAAGAAAAAAAAATTATTGTTACTTCACCCCCTCCCCCAGGTTGTCTGTGGTGCATGTGTATAGTTTGAGACAGACCTAGGGAGGTACTGTTGGGTATAACTTAATAGTTGCCTTAGGAAATAGTCCATGGTTTTATATAATCATATGTTAGAAGATCACCTTTGTCGAATAAATTTCTCTGGCCTGAAAACACGTCCATTTGGGGAAGGGGTGGAGCTACTGAGACTGGATTGTTCACCTTCCCAGAATCTGTCTTGTTTATATAGGTGTCATTTGGCTGGGCTGTCTGATGGAGATGTGTGAGGGACCTGGTCCATGCTGCCTGGAGGAAGGGGTGGCATATCTCTCCCCTCTCCAGCACTGCCAGCTCACTCACCCCCTCCTTCCCACCATGTTAGTGAGACCAACCAGGGCACCACTCTGCTTGTACGTTCTCTTGATGTGGGGACTAGGCGGGACACGTGGGTGGTAGTAAACCCCAGCCTGGCCAGGCTGAGCAGCCCGCTGGGCTTTCACACTCATTTTGACATCCATTCCCCATAGCAGGCATGACTTCAGCGCTGGTCCTGCCTGCAGGCTGGGCACTGGGGCCGGGTGCAATGATCACTCCAGATCTTGGCACTGCTAGGGTGACCGTGACTGTGAGACTTGGGTCTCACCTCCGAGGGTGCTCTCAGTAACACCCCTCCCTGCATAGCTGCCCCCAGCTCTTCCCCTTCCCCCGCGTGGTGCAGGAAACCCACAGGTGGGAGCTCAGACGGGCCTGACTGTGGGGGGCGGAAGGCCACTTCTGCCCAGAACTGCAGCGAGGTCCTTGCGGAGCCCGGCTGCCACCACCATGCGATTCCTGGTTCAGATGGAACTGCTCATCTTCTAGGCCAGACCCCTTGTTGGCTGTCAGTTCTTGGGCCACCAAGTAACTGTGTAGGACGCATCCCTTGCTGCGCCAAATGTCCTACCGCCACTCATGCCCCGTGACCCTGTCTCCGTGTGCTTTCTGAAGAGTCACCCGTCCTGACAAAACTGGACCACAGCTGCTGTTTTCCTGAGTGTTGCTGGCTCCTTTCTCGTCTCCCTGTCCTGCCAGTGCCACATGCACTGCCCCTGCACACCACATAGGCACATGCCAGGGGTGCCACTGCCCACAGTCAACAGAAGTTGCTCTCCCTCTTCTCTGTTTTCTTTTATTTTCTTTTCTTGAGACTCTCACTCTGTAGTCTAGGCTGGTTCTGAACTCGCTATGTAGCCCAGGCTGGCCTTCAACTCAAAACAATTCTCCTTCTCTCGCCTTCCCAGTTGCTTAGATCACAGGCGTGCATCCCCACACCCAGATAATCCTTATGTGGTGGTGGGGGCTCAGGCCCAGGGCCTGGCACGTGCTGTGCAAGCACTCTCTCACTGAGCAGCCAAAAGGCCGTCTGCTGTAGGCCCTGTGGACACTGCTGACTGCGCACTGCTTCATTCTCACGTTGACTTTGCAGCATTGCTGTTCCATTGCAAAACCTGCTCTGGCGTCTTGGTGGCAGGGTGTCTTTAAGAAGAACAGTTTGCATTAGAGCTCTAGGACCAAAGGGCTAAATGCTGTTTCAGTTTCAATATATAAACTTAAAAGTGAATTTCTAGCTGAACCTGATGGTGCAGACTTGTAATTCCTCCACTCGGGGAGGCTGAGGCAGAAGAATCACAAGTTTGAGCCCAACTTGGGCAACTTAGTGACTTAGTGAGACCCTGTCTCAAAATAAAAAGTAAAGAAATGGGCCAGGGAAGGCCCTGGGTCGGATCTACAGTTTCACATATATAAAGCATATTTGTTTCTTTCTTTCTTTTTTTCTTTTTTTGAGACAGGGTCTCACTCTGTGGTCCAGGCTGGTCCTGAACTCACTTCGGAGCCCAGGCTGGCCTTGGACGCACGGCAATCCTCCTGTCTCAGCCTCCCAAGTGCTGGGATTATAGGCGTGAGCCACCACGCCCAACATATGTGGTGCTGGGGAATCGAGCTAGGGTACTTAGCACTTGT
>PVKB01005265.1:14495-59919 GCA_004027205.1 Ctenodactylus gundi
TTTTTTTTTTTTTTTTTTTTTTTTTTTTTTTTTTTTTTTTTTTTTTTTTTTTTTTTTTTTTTTTTTTTTTTTTTTTTTTTTTTTTTTTTTTTTTTTTTACAATTTTATTTTGAGACAGGGTTTTGGTAAATTGTCCTAAGCTGCCCTTGATTTGTGACTGTCCGGCCTCAGCCTTCTGAGTAATCCTGGTTATAGATGTGCAGCACCACACCCCACTTTCTTTCTCTGTTTCTGGAAGGTGGCTCTCTCTCTCGTGCGTTGTCCTTGCTGAGTTGTGTGTCATGGTCATGACATGGCAGAACCGTCCCCATCTCTGGGGATGTGTGTCTTACTTTCTGCTACATCCTGGCAGCCTCATAGAGGGACCACAGTGGAACGTCGAGCAAGCTGGCTTTGTCTTCCTGCTTTGTGAGGGTACAGCACAAGGCTCTTAGCCTCCTGTGCCGTTGGTGACCGTGCTAGTGCCCTGCGGGGCGCTCATCTGGCGGGTGAGCCCCGCGGAGTCCGTGGAAGGGTCTCCTTCATCCGCACCTTTGCTCTCTCGCGCTGTGGGCCGCAGTCCCAGCTGGCCAGCCAGGGTCTGGCTCCGGCTGACGTTGCTATGCCCACTTCTCGCCTTTCCAGTGGGTGGTGACCTCCTGGTGGCTGTCTGTACCTCGTGTGCTTCTGAGCCTGCTGTCCCCTTCCTGAATGACTAGCTCTGACATGTCCATTAGGACGTTGGCACTGTGCCTTCACCTCCAGTGTGCTCCTCCTACAGCCTGTGCACATGGGGCTCCAGCCTGTCTGCCTCCCACATCTCTTCCTGCCTCTGCGGCCATGGCCGGCTGGCTTATCTGCCGTCTTTAGAAACTTCACGATCCTTCAGGCTCCTGCAGGTAGCACAGGCTACAGCAAGACACAGCACGTTCTCCTTCATTGCTTCGGGGTAGTGACCTCAGACAGGCAATTTGGTGATAAATACTGAGTCTTAGCCGGGTATCTGGGCACAGCCTGTAATCCCAGCACTCTGGGAAGCTGAGGCAGAAAGATTTAAGTTCAGGATCACCTGGGCAACTTAGTAACTTGGCAAGACCCTTCTCAAAAGGCAGGTGGGCTGAGATGTAGTTTATGGGAAGACCCTGGTTTCATCCTCAGTACCATAAAAGGAAAAAAATTAAATCTAAAAATTCTTAAGTGGGCATGATGGTCCACACTGCGGGCCCTGTCTCAAAATAAGAACAGGGCTGAGGTTATGGCTTAGTGCAAAAGTCCTGGGTTCAGTCCTCACTACAATAATAATAAATCCTTTGAAACTGTGCAGATTTAGTGAGTTTGATAGTTTCTTGACTGTCAAACTGCCTCTTGACTTAGGGAATGGAGTGCACATGGGGAAAGGCGCTATCTTAGTTACTTTCTCGTCGCTGTGACTCAATACTCGGCATCCACAACTTAGGGAGGAAGATTTATTGTAGCTTACAGTTTCAGAAGGTCACAGTCCATTCACAGATAGGTGGTTGGAAAATGGTGGAAGCACATGGCAGGGGAGGAGCAGGGATAGAGCTGGAACCAGAGCTCCAGCCACAGAGATCCTCACAGCATGGTGGTACAGAAAGAGACCAGGAGGAAGGACGGAACCAGCACACGCCCCTCCAGGTCAAACCCCAAACACCCGCCCTTCCAGCCATGCCCCACCTCCCAACCCTACACAGTATCCGTAGGAACACAAGGCTTTCAGGTGGCACTCCAGATCCAAACCATGACAGGCACCATGCCAGTAAGGGACTGTGGAATGAGCCTGGGTCACAAAGCCTGTAATGATGGCCAGGTCTGCTTCCCCGGAGCACCAGGTGCAGAGTTGTTTGGACCTCTGTCTCTGGAGGGTGGGCTGGGAGTAGATGTCTTATTGGTAGGAGTTAGAGATTGTGTGAAAGGGTGGCCCCAGATAGGTGTGGTGGCACAGGGTTGTAATTCCAGGAGCCTTTTGTGAGGCAGGAGAATCACAAGTCTGGTGAGCATTGTCTCCCGCCCTCTTCCAGCCATGAAGTGAGACCTTACCTCAAAATGAAACTTTGGAAGAGGGCTGGGGAGGTAGGTAAGTGGTAGAGCGCTTGTCTGGCATATATGGGTGGACCTGGGTTTCAGTTCCCAGTCCTGCCAATGACAAGAAAGCAAAGAAAGGGGGGGGGGGTGGCCCTGGCACACAGCCTTAAACTAAGCAGGATTTCTCTAAGCTGTGCAAAGAAGGGAGGAGTGCAAGGAAGAGATTAGTGTAAGGAGAGGGAAGGTATGTGGGCAAAGGTTGGAGCAGGGCTCTCCTGTTCCGGATGTAGTGGGGGAGTGCAGCAGGGACAGCATGATGTAAGCCATACGGCCATGGCCACAGCAGGCTGCTTGCCTGGGCTACAGAGGGATGTGGGAAGGTTCCTCAGCTCAGAGGGGAACCTCAGGGTGAGGACAGGCACGAGAGAGGGGGCTGGCCTCTCCTCAAACGCCTGATAGCCTGAGCCAGGCAGGAGGGAACCAGAACTACCCAAAGTTGGGTCCTTTAGCAAGAAAAGGGCATGAAAACAAAGCCACCGTTAAACCCTGTCCTGTAATGGTGGGAAGATAGCAACCCACAGGAAATCCGTGATAGCAACTGGATGAATCAGCTGACCAGAGTGCAGCAAGGTTGCAGGACACCCAGGGGACAGACTACAGATCCAAGCCGGTGGATCTTTGCATGAGCTGCAGCCCCACTCTATTTTTAGTTTTGATTCTGAGACAGGGTCTCACTAAGTCACCAAGTTGCCAAGGCTGGGCTTAACTTGTAATATTCTTGCCACAGCCTTCCAGAGTACTGAGGTTTTAGGCCTGCAGCTGCCCCATGGCCGCCCCCTCCCCTTTTAATACTGGTCTGCTGGTCACTTTACTCGTGGCCCCTATAGTCTGTTCCCACATGATAACCAGGATGAACCTTTGCGATGAGAAGTCAGAACATGTTGTTCTCTCTTATGCTCAGACCCCACAGTGGCTGTCATCACACCCAGACTAAAAGCCAAAGTCCCCAGGCACTGCCCTTCCCATTACTCTGGCCAGAGCTACTCCTGTCCTGGCCACTGCTATGTGCACCCCCACCGGCTCCCCCACAGCCCTTCCTCACCCAGCCCAACTCCGTTTCCCATTTCTCACCTCTTCAGAGGATCTTCACATGTCACCTGCCTGACCACCCTGCTTTAGACTGGGGCCTGTCCCCCCACCCCCAGCCAGCTCTCCTGACCCCCCACCCTGCCACACCTTTTGTGCACAGCACTCATCACCTCGGCAGCATGGCATTTCTTGTAGTATTTTTTGGCAGAATTTTCCACAGTGTCCCACCCCCATTTGGGGTCTTAAAGGCAGGGATGGGGCCCACTTGTCACTGGCATATCACAGATGCCTACAATAGTGCCTAACACAGAACTCAGGGCAACGGTGGGCCCAGCACATGGGAGGTCGAGGCAGGAGGATGGCTGGTGTGAGCCAGCTTAAGCCAGTTAGCAACGTACTGAAACTTAAATGGGTTGGGGATGTAACTCAGCGTGAAGGCCGTGGGCTCCATCCCTAGGACCAAAAACAAAAACAAGAAAAGGTTCAGTAATCCGGGTAGGTTGAATTGTGATTCATCTGCTCTTACTAAGAAGGTCTAGTTGACTTTGCCCTACAGGAGTGGATGTTGGTTCTCAGGAGGAACAGTCAGCCCCGTCATGGTCTTAGTGCTACATATGTGATATCTGGTCTGTGCTGCTTCAAATGACTTTTTAGAGCTAAGTTTTAGAGAATCTGTACAATAGCTGCAGAAGAAATGTTAAAGACAGTTTTTCAAATAAGAGAAACTTCAGCAAAGGAGTGAAATATTAGAGAAGTTTGGCAGCCTATAGGGCTGAGAGGGAGTGGGTCCGTCTTGGAACAAGAGAACAAGCCCTTTACGTTTCTGGCATTTCCCTGGATGTATTCTAGGGACCCCCAGAACAGTGACACAGGTATCTGTCATGACCACCATTGGGGACATTTCCCTTGGTTGACAGCCACCCGTGTTCCTTGGTCCAGTGTCCCTTAGTTTTGATATTAAATGCAGACGCACACACACAGAGGGCCCCAAACCATAAATACATGATAAATTATAAAATGGAGAATCGCTGCAAAAAAGGACCACAGAAGTTCTGTGGTTGGTACATGCACACACATGCACACACATTTACTCTCTCTCTAAAAAAAGCTCCCGAAGGAAATTGAGGATATCAGAAGAGAGAAATTGGAGATTTGCAACCGTTGGGATAGCTTTTACTATGTCTCTTCCAAAGGTGAATTGTGCCCCGCTGAATTCCCAGCCGAGTTTCCACCTAGAGTATAGGATGTTTCCGTGAGCTGCTGTTTCATGTGTTTGCTGCACAGTCTAGTGACCCATCTCTCAGTGAGGGAAGTCGCGCTTTTAAGGAGACAAATGGTTGTAACGCGGTAGTACGTAAATAGTGTGCAAGTCCATACACAGAAAAGTGTGGTGTCTCAGTTTCATAGGAGGCCAATCAAGAAAAAAGTCTTACCAGTTCTCTTGTGGGTGGTGACGGGCAATAATCAAAATATTGTTGAAGAACAGTGATGGAGGGTGGAAGGAATAGTATAGCCATTAAAGAGCATGCCTAGCAAGTGCAAGAGCCCTGAGTGCAGTTCCCCAGCATGTGGTGGCCCAAGCCTGAAGTCCCAGCACTTGGGAGGCTGAGGCAGGAAGATTGCCATGAGTTCAGGGCCAGCCTGGGCTACAGAGGGAGACCGTCTCAAAACAAAACAAAAATGAAAAGAACGGTGTTGTAGCCTGTATGCAAGGCCACCAGCTTAGAGCACGAGTGATCAACTCTGGATTGTCGTCGGGCCTTTGTGTGGGGCAGAGGACAAAAAAGTTCCTTTGAGCTGGGCATGGTGATGCATGCCTGTTAACCCAGCACTTAGGCCGAAGCAAATTCGAGTCTTACCTGAACAGTGTAGCAAGACCTGTGTCAAAAGTTTTCAAAAGAGTAGGGGAATGCAGGCCCTGGGTCATATTTGTGGCACCTGGAGATTGAACCCGAGGCCTCTGCACTGTGCCACATCCCCAGTCCTTTTTATTTGAGACAGGGTCACTAAATTGGTCAGGCTGTGCTTAAACTTTCAGTTCTTCTGCCTCAGCCTCCCAGAGGCCTGGGATTACAGGTCTAGGACAGAAAAGTGGTTTTGATAGTGTAGTAGTGAGCTGTGCCCAGGCATGAGTGCTAGGTGACAGCAGTGCTTCTCCTCAGTGTGATGTCGCTGTTAAGGGCCCCTCCAGGCTTGCGGGGCTCCCAGAACTCGCCAGCAGGGTCACAGTGCGGGAACAGGAGGGTGTTTGCAATGCCCAGGCTGACCTACCCCAGAAGCAGGACTTCTGCCCCTGTCACAGGGCAGCTCCATTTGTTCTCTGCCAGACTCTTTCTGCTTGGGTCCCCTCCTCTCACTGCCCCCCCTCCCCCCCACCCATTCTCCCTGCTGCCCTATGATCCTCTATTTCCATTTCAAAATCTTGGGGGGAAAGGTGACAGCTGAGTTCTGCCCTCCTGGGGTGAGCAGAACTGAGTGAAGCCCTGGTAGGGATGTGAGGTACCCCCAGCCCCTGGTGCGGCAGGAGGGCTGTGGTCAGAACCCCAGCTAGCAGAGCCTGCTGACGGGGAGGGTTATACTTATTAATGAAGATTTTCTCCTGAGGTTCCTTTTAGCGTTTACTTGGACAAAGACTCCTATAGTTTTATTATGAACTCTTTTTTTTCTTTGTTGGTGGAACTGGGGTTCAAGCCCAGGGCTTTCACACTGAGCTACATACCAGCCCATTTATTTTTATTTTTATGTTTTTGAGACAGGGCCTTGCTCTGTAGTCCAGGGTGGTCCTGAATTTACTCTGTAGACCAGGTTGGCCTTGAGCTCATAGCAGCCCTGCCTCAGCCTCCCGAGTGCTGGGATTACAGGTATGCACCACCACTCTGGGCTTTTATTTTTGATTTTTTGAGATAAGGTCGTGGTAAGTTCTCCAGGCTGAACTTCAACCTGGGATCCCCCCTGCCTCAACCTCCGAGAATGCAGTGACTATAGGCCTACACCATTGGGCCTGGTTTGAACTCTTAAATTGAGTCGTGTTTACTGATGGAAGACATAAGATATTGTTGGGGGGAAATTACAAGATGTAAGATAAAAATAATTTTCTTAATATTAAAAAAATCCTTCTTTAAGGAAAGAATGCTTAGAACACTTAAAAACTAATTTAATTTTAGAATTAATAGATCATTAAAAAATTATAAGCCAACCCTGTGGCACAGACCTGTATTCCCAGCACTCTAGAAGGCTGAAACAGGAGGCTTGCAAGTTTGAAATGGGATGGAGCTGGTGCTCAATGTGAAGGTCCTGGGCTGACCTTCAGTACCTAGAACAAGCAAGCAAACAACAGACAGGCCACAGTAAACATGTGAGACATACACAAACTCACTAAACCAAATATAAATTATAAAGTACTTTCTCTTCTACCTGTTACATTGACAAGGATTAATTGTGGGGCTGGGGAGAGCAGGGACTCATACTTTGATGTGGGAGTGTAATAGGTCGTCTTTTGGGAGGTGATTTGGCAATAAATATTTCTTTATGGTTCAGCACATTCTTCCACAGGAATGCCTATTGCCTTGTTATTTTCAGAAGTGAGAAGTTACAGGCAACCTGCAGGTCAAGGAAGGAGTAGCTGGCTGGTTAAATTCTCTAAATACAAATGGCAGTTTGCCATTAAAATTAATATGGTGCTTATCTAATGACATTGTAACAATCTCTACAGTATATGTTATGAAATTGCACACAAATGTATGAATCTGCTTACTATTACGCTTATTGCTAGGTAATGAAACAGTCACAGTTCTTATGGAAGCTTTTTAGTATTTGAGTTTTTATAATTCGCCAAAATTACTTCTAAGTCAGGAAAGATTACCAAAATAATGCCAAGATTAGTAACGGAGAGTGCAAGTCTCAGGGGCCTGATAGAACACCTGCTAGGAATGGTAAGGTGGTGACTGACCTTTAAAGCTCCTCCCTAGTGGTCAGGAGAGGGAAGGAGTTTGATCAGGTGCCATTAGGGTTGATGTGTACTACTTTGCAGGTTGTGGAGGTAGATACACAAATTAAGCAGTGAGAGGAATGGTGGAATAATGAGGCCTGCCCAGGTGGACATAGCTCTGCGTTGAGACCATGGCTGTTGCCATTGGACCTTCTTGGATTGTGTAAAGTCTTGGACTTGCACAGTTTCCATCTGTGAAGGATATGATCAGCACCTACACTGTCCTCCATGGATCATTTTGGGGCCATGTTGAGGTTATGTGTATGAGGCACTTAACACAGCATGGCCTGCCAAGGAGATGGCTCTTATAAGGGGACACCTGTAGGAGAGGTGTAGCATTACCTTTAAGAGAACCAACCAAAGCCAGCACTTGAGGAGCCTCACTGAGGCACCCTGCAGCCAGCCTGGACAGTTTAGTGAGACCCCGTCTTAAGATGGCTCAATCTCCAGTACTAAGAGAGAGAGAGAAAGAGGGACTATAATGTGGTATATTAGTTCTCTCCTTTTTTTGGAGACAGGGTCTCACTCTATAGCCTAGTCTGGTTCTGAACTCACTGTGGAGCCCAGGCTGGCCTTGGATTCACAGCAATCCTCCTGCCTCAGCCTCCTGAGTGCTGGGATTACAGGTGTGCGCCACCACACCCAATTTACATAGTGCTGTGGAATCGAACTCAGGTACTTAGGTCCAAGCCGTTCCTCTGGTCTGGTTCTCTTTTGTCTAAACTTAGCAGCAGCTTACACACTTATCCTATAATGGTTCCTGAGGGCCAGGAACCTGGTGTGCCTTTGGCTGGGTCCTCTTTGTAGGGTCTCTTAGCTGCCACGAGAGTGCCGTTTGCTCTGGGGTCCCACAGGTGGCGTCAAGGAGAGCATCTTTGTCCTGCTTGGTGATTGGCAGCTTCCATTTCTTGGGTTGCAGAATATATGGCAATCTGCTCTTCAAAACCAGCAAGGGGGCTGGGCACGTCACTCAGTGGCTACAGAGTTTGCCTAGAATGCTCAAGGCCCTAGGTTTGATCCCCCAGCACCACATAAAAGTTAGCCAGGTGTGGTAAGTGCCTCCTGAGGCTGAGGCAGGAGGATTGCCCTCATTTCAAGTCCAGCCTGCTCGACATGAGTTCAGGACCAGAGATCCTTTTTCAAAAACAAAACAACGAACAGACACTCTCCCCACCCTCCAAACCCCAAGTAAGACAAACACAACAGTAAAACCAAACCCACAACCACAAGAGGCGAGCGCACAGAAGATCAGGAGCCATCGCTGGACTGGCGGCACGTACAGCTGCATTGACCCCGAGTGATGCCCAGGCATGAGCTCTGGGGCAAGGGCAGGGACAAAGGGGGTTGTTGGCTACCAGAGGTGTACACATTCGCGTCTGTGTCCAAACAAACCCAGACTGGTAGGGTTGTGGAAGATAATTGAGAAAAGTCTTGGCTTCTGCTTCTGTAACATTGATGGACAGCAAGGTGGCACCATGCCGTGTTTGCTTCACATGAACCAGTAATGGTCAGCCACCCAGCTGCCCACTGAGATTTGGGGTTTAGGCCTTATCACCCGAGATCTTCCAACTGACAGAGCACTTCTGGGGTTAAAGAGTCACTTAGTAAGGAATGGGTAATATCAGTTCCTGTGTGATTTTTAAGGTCTTTGCTAAGGCCCGGAAGAGTAGCTTAGTAGGTGAGAGTACTTCCCTGTCAAGTGCAGAGTCCTGGGTTCGATTCCCCAGTACCACGTAGGCTGGGTGTGATGGCACACGACACACCTGTGGAAAATCGATGAATAAATAGAAAGTAAAGGCCTGTACCATTTGGCCTGGCTCAATTTAAATAAAAGAGAGAGAAATCTTTGCTAAGATGTGGGACTTGGGCATGTAAGTACTCAGTGAAGATAAGCATCACTTTGTTCCCTCAGATTCATCATGGAGCTTCTGTTGTTTTCTAGATTGAAAGGAGCCCTTTAGGGATTGCTTGGTAGGAGTTGCCTGGAAGTGGCGTTGCCACTAAGCCAGTGGCACGTCATGTTTGCTGGTCACGTCTCTTTTCTCTGGGAAATTGTGGACAGCCAACTGTTGAGCATTTCACGGGTATTACACAGCCATCCAGAGGTTGTTACTGAGTAGACATGGAACAGTTACATGACTTGGAGGTGCATTTGAACCAAGTAGACAAGGCAGGTGCTCGACCACACCCGTGACTGGGACTTGGAGCCCAGATAAATCCTGATAGTCTCTCCCTGCTGCATGTGGGTGTGCTGGCCACATTTGGCATGTCCAGTGGTGTCATTATGGACTTTAGGTAATTGGACTCTGGATTTTTTTTAATGGTTTTGGGGATGGAACCCAGGCCCATCACAGTCAGCTGCACCCCAGCTTTCCAGAGCTCTGGATGATCGAATCTTCACGGGTGCCCGGCATCTGCATCTCAGTACCCACCACCCCATGCTTCCAGGAGCTCTGAGCGCTGCTGCTCTGAGCAGCCGCTGCTGCATTCTGTGCGGCCTCGGGAGGCCCTCTCCTGCTTTCCTTTGCCTATGGACGTGCTGTCTTGCTACTCTAGGAAAAAAATGCAGTTGCTGTGGTCGCTGCAACAGCCCGCAGTGTTGAGGCCAGAGCTGCTGAAAGGTCAGTCGACTTGTCTGTGGAAAGAGGGGCCGAGACACAGCGTGGATGCAGCTGCTCCAAAGTTCCCTCCTGCCTGGTCACTGTGGCCTCCTTGGTTACACCTGTGGGCTCTGAGAGGTGTGGACAAGTAGGTGGCAGAGGTCGACGTCTTTTCTCACATGTTGTGGTGTAATTCTTGTTAAACGTGAGGAGAGGCAGTGATGAAACTCACCAGCGTGTTCAGTGACATGGGCACCCCTGTCAGCGGTGCGCAGGATCTTTGGAGTTAGGAAAATGCACTGCTGTTAACCAGTAAGCAACAGGACACTATTAGGATTTTTTTTTCAAATGGCCATTAGCCATTTGAAATACCAATAGCCACACCACTTGCTGGGGACAGTCAAGAAGTAGAAAAAGAAAAGGCTGGCAGCCAGTGACCACTTGTGTGTCCTTACACTGCTGATTCCCACCCAAATCAGGTTATAATTGATTCAGTTCATTCCTGAGTTAAAAATAGTTTCATGGGGTCTGACTTTATATCTGAAGTAGGCAACAATTTGATTGTCAGGATGTGATTTTAACGAGAGGTTACTCCTCCAAACAACCTAAGTGAAGCACAGGTTCATTTTAAAGCACGTTTGTATCCCCACCCAGGCTGGGCGTGAGCTTGGGATCCTCCTGCCTCAGCCCCCAGGAGTGCAGGAATTACAGGCCTACGTCACTTGGCTGGCCATTTTTCCTAGTTCTTTACCTACCGAATGATGTTAGTGACGTGCAGGTGGTTGGGGGAGCCATGCCTCCTGTACTGTTGTGCGTCCTAGAAGGACAAAGTCCTGTGGGTTGCTGGCCTGCCAGCTTTCCTGCGATGGGCACAATCTCCATTGGTTGGCACTATTTGGCAATATCTGCCGGACTTTTGTGTCCTGTACAACTTGACCAGACTATTGGGTTTTTCCCAGATGCCCCTTTGAAGCTGCTGACTGGCCTTGACTTTTGGAGCATTGCGTGCTCACCGAGGATCATGCCTGACACGGCCTTGGGGTGATGTCTGCGTACCATGCCTGCGCAGTCTCTACCCAGCACCTGCTGCCCTGCGTGTCATCAGCCTTTGTCACTAGCCCCTGCTTCCGACACCCACCTGGTTGGAGTAGACAGAGTCAGCCTGAGTACCCTCAAGCGAGGCCAAGCAAACTAGTGACCAAACCTCCATTGCTCAAAGTATCTGCTATGTGAGGTCCTTTTTGGCTTTCTAAGTTTTGTTATTACTGTCTCTCTATCTCTCTCTCTCTTTTTTTGTGGTGCTAGAAATTGAGCCCATGACCCTCACACTGAGCTACATTTATCTTTTTTATTTTTAACCTTAAAATTTTTTTTAAATTTTTGAGACAGTCTCACTAAGTTGGAAATTTGCCCGGGCTGGGCTCAATCTTGTGATCTTCCTGCCTCGGCTGCCCAGAGTACTGGGATTACAGGCCTGCACCACCAGGGGCCCACAGCTTGTCTCTTGGTGTTCCTAGGTTGTCAGTGTCTGTGTTTTAAGCTCTTAGAGTCCATGTGGTAACCTTAGAGATCATACTGAAAATCCCCAAGGAATACAGGCCGTGTACTAGCTCACAGCTAAGGCCCAGTGCTCAGAGCAAGGCCCTCAATGGGTCAGCACCTGGAAGACATCTTTGTAGTGGCTGGATGAGTGTCAGGCACCCCACCAAACTACTTCCACACCCCCTCTTGAGTCGTATGTGTTCCAGCTTTATTCCTATCCCTGTCACCTTTCCCCGTTGTTGCCTAGCTGCTCAGCAGCCCCCGCACTTTTACAGGAACTAACTGCCTTTAGGTATGCAGTGAGGTTGTGGCGTAAGTGTGCAGAGCCTTGTTGTTCAGTTAAATGCTAACTGGACATTGTGTGCACCCGTCACTCTGCTTGGAGTCTTGGAGTTTAGCAGGAAATGTGGTTATTGCATTGTGGTCTGTGTGTACCCAGAGGCAGAAAAGAAAGGGCAGATGAACCTGTGTGAACTTGAGAAGCGGCTGTAGTTTTCTGTGGTCCACCAAAGTGCTCCAAGTTTTCAAACTCCAGCACAGCTCAGAGGTTTCCATCCATTTTTTTAGTCAAAAAGTGTACTCTTGATCTTAGCCGAACGGCCAGGAAGCAATTGGTCAAAAAGTGTATAAGAAGTGTCCGAGAACTAGTGTGAGGGTGGGAAGGAGTGGCCTGCTTCCTCTCTCCCACTGCCTCCCCTGTGTTTTCACCCCATCTCAGTACCTTCAGTTCATCACCAGCAAATTTCTTGCTTCTGATATGTGAAAACTTTAGCATTTAATAAGCAATTTAATTTATAAATTGCACCATATGCTATAGTGGCATGTATTGATCTTGAAGTTGATTTTCATGGAAAGATATTGACCATTGGGTACAAATCTATTCATCCTATTTGGATTTGACCAGAAGGTAAAGACAGCTGGGCTCTGAAATATGCAAAAACAGTGGTATCCAAGGATGGAAAGTGGCAGAAAACATTAGAACACTATTCTTTTATGTATGACTTCCATTATCTATTTGCTTCATACAAAAATATAGGCAGAATGTAAGAGTAAGCATTTAAAACCAGTTTATAGCATGAAGGCTAACATAGAAAAGCTAATGCTTCCTTATAGACCTTCAGTAACCAAGTGGGATTTGATAAGCACACCACCATCTACATTAGCACTCCAGAAATGAAATACTTAGGCATAAGTCTAACAGAGTATATACTCCACAGCCTATGTAGGAAAGTTAACCCCAATAAAAGAAATCAGAGGAGAGCTAAAGAAATGGGATATTTCATGTATTCATGAGTAGAAAGATTCAACGTTTGGGAGATGTTGGTTCTTCTTGACTTGGTCTGAGGTCCATTGTTCTGTGTGTATTGACAAACTGAGTTGAAAATTTATGTGGAAAGGCAGAAGACCTAGGATAGCCAATATGGTGTTAAAGAGGAGTGGGAGGTCTGACCCCTTCTTGACTTAAGGACGTCCTGTCAAGTGACAGTCTGTGGGACTGGTGTGAGAATAGACAAGCAGATCCATGGAGTGGAAGACAGTCTAGAACAGACCCCCTAAACATAGTCAGTTCACATTTTTGACAAAGGAGAGAAGGTGACACAATCGAGAAAAATACAGTCTTTTTAACAAATGGTGCTAGAGCAGATGGAAATCCACATGCCAAAAACAACACAGAAAACCCAATCCAGGCATAGACCGTATGCTCTTTGCAAAGTTAACACAAAACAGGTGGGACGTGGTGGCACAGGCCTGTAATCCCAGTAGCCTGGGATGTAGAGGCAGGAGGAGTGTAAGTTTGAGCCAAGCTTGGACAATTTAGTGACTTAGCAAGGCCATCTGGTAAAATCAACAACTAAAAATGGGATGAGGCTGTAGCTCAGTGTAAAAGCTGTGGGTTCTGTCCTCAGTACCACACACACACACACACACACACACACACCAGATGCAAAATAGATAACACCTAAATGCAAAACAGAAAGCTGGAAAACTCCTAGAAAATGACATAGGAAAAAAATCTAGATGATATCGTCAAAGGCACAATTGGGGGAAGAATAATTGATAGAATGTAGTTCATTAAGATAAAAAATTCTGCTTTGTGAAAATGTTACAGAGAGAGTGAAAAGATAAGTCACAGGCTGGGAGAAAACACTGACAAATGACAGAGTTGAGCTGGATGTGGTGGAGCAAGCCTGTAACCCTAACACCCAGAGGCTGAGACAAGAGGATTGCTATGAGTTTGAGGCCAGTCTGGGCTACTTAGTCAGTTTAGGACTAGTCTGGACTACTGAGTGAGGCTCTGTCTCAAAAAAATGAGCTGATAAAGGACTGCTAAGAAAACTCTACAGAGGATTCTTAAACCTGAGTAAGAAAACAATCTGATAAATAAAAAGCGAGCCAAATATATGGCCAGATCTCACTAAAAAATGATACACAAAGGCAAATAAGTGCATGAAACGATACTCCACGTCATGCATCACAAAGGAAATGCAAATCAGAACAAAGAAATACCTCACTGCATATCTAGCAGAATAGCAAAAACCCAGAACACTGACTTAATCAAATACAAGAGACTATGGAGCAACAGGAAGTCTCCTTACTGCTGGTGGGACTATCGCATAACATGGCCACTTTCAAGATAGTCAGACTACTTCTCACAAAAGAACATACTCTTACCACGTGATCCAGCAGGGGAGCTCCTTAGTGTTCACCCAAGCAAAATGAAGGATTATGTCTAGACACAGACACACACAAGCACACACACATATCTGCACACACACAGATGTGTATATCAGCTGTTTATAATTGCCCAGACTTGGAAGTAATCAAGATGTCTTTGAGGTGAATAAATAAATAGTAGTACATGGATAATATATTATCCAGCACTGAAATGAAATGATTAGGTCTCGAGAAGACAATGGGGGAACTGTAATACGTATTTCTATGTGAAAGAGCCCAGTTTTCAAAGTCTATGTACTGTATGATTCCAGCTTTATGACACTGAATAATGTGGGGACAGTGCAAAGAACAGTAGTAGCCAGGGACTGGAATGTGGGATAGCTAGCAGCAGAGCGGGCTTCTAGGGTATGAAAAGCCCATGTATGGCACTCAAGTGGTGGGCAGCTGTCATACACTTGTCTGAACCCAATTGATGTACAATGCCAGGGACAGGGACAAGAGTGCCCCCCACCCAGGTCATAGCCCCCTGCTAGATCCCGCCCCTAATAGCATAGTCAGCTATGATCTTGTCAATGTGTTGGTCCACTGAGGAGATTAGCATCCCCGTGATCCAGTCACCTTCCAAAAGCCCCACCTTCCAACACATGAGCCTGATGGGGGACATTTTAGATGCTCTTAATGTCCGCTCTGTGCTTTGGGTGGTAATGATGTGTCACCATAGCTTCATCAGTAGTAAAAATGGTTTCTGCTTTGGTGTCAGCTGGTAATAACACAGGAGACTGTCATGTGTGGGACCATGGTGGATGGGAAGTCTATACCTTCTACTCACTGTGGCTACTAATACTACTTTTGAAAATGTTGACTTATAAATTTTACACTATTAACACACTATTCATATACAGCATTAATTACATATATTAAAGTGCAAGAGCCAACGTTGGTGCTGTTCTGTGTGTCAGGCACTCTTCTAAGTGCATATAAGCTATGTCATCACAAAAACTCATGAAATAAGCACTGTCACAATTCCTGTTTTCTAGATCTGGAAATAGGTTGGTGTAGTTGTGTGGTGACACAGCTGGTAACACTAGGATCTCAAACTCCAGGAGTCTGAGGTGGGAGCTGTGGTACTAAGGACTCTGCGACACGCAGTCTGTGTTTACAATTTGCACATAAATGGATGTGTGTTTAGAATGTTTTACTGTTAGGGGTAAGTGATCAAAAAAGTGGTGAGGCTCTTGTTGGAGAAGGCCCATGTGGTATGGAGGTTGCCCTTTATCTGCTGCCAGTGGTAACCATCACTGTACAATGGGAACAGGGTTTGCTGTGAGGAGATTGTGTCTTAGTTATGGTTTTTTTTTTTTTTTTTTGTACTGGGATACAATGTCTGACACCCATAACTTAGTGAAGAAAAGTTTATTTTAGCTTACAGTTTCAGAAAGTCTCAGTCAACTCTTGGGCTGCTAGAAAGGGCCTGGTGGAGGCCTAGCCAGAGAAAAGCTGTTCATTCTGTGGTGTACAGGAAGCAGAGAGAGAGAGGAAGGGTGAAGCTAGCATACATCCCCCTCCAGGCACGCCCCCATGACCCACCCCTTCCAACCTGGCCCTGCTTCTCAACAGCCAAGGAAATTAATGGATGAACCACCTTCCAAACACAAGTTTTGAGGGAAATTTCTGATCCAATTCCTCATAGACTGGGAGAAAATGTAGGCTTTTCTTTGTTTTTCAAGGAAGGGTTTTAACCATATTGGGCCAAGGACACTCTTAGGAGAGGAAGAAGAGACAGATAGTAAAAAGGACATTTCAGGTTAGATTATGTTATGGTTTGAATATGCAGTGTCTCCCAAAGGCTCACAGTTTGAAGGTTTGGTCCCCAGAGCAGCTGTGTCAGAGATGGAGCTTTGAGGATATGATTGGATCATGAGGGCTCAGAGTCCTCAGCAGACTAACCGCCTGAGTTTCCAGCGTAATGGGTTGCTGGGCTGATGGGACCGTGTGGCGGCGAGGCCTCGCTGGCCGAGGGGCATGGGGGCGAGCCCTTGCCTGACCCTGCTCCCTGTCCTGCTTCCCCCCCACTGGCCTGGCTGCGGCTGTGAGGTGGGTGCCTTTGGCCCCCACCTGCTTCCTGCCGTGATGTTCTGCCTCCCTGGAGACCTGAACCACAGAGCCACGTGACCACAGCCGGAGCCTCCAAAACGTTGAGCCAAAATACATTTTTCCTTCTTTAAGTTGATGTTTCTCAGGGATTTTATCACGATGACGAAAAGCTAGCCTACGTTCATTCTGTGTAAAAGGGAGCATCAGAATAAACTTTGTGTGGGTCTGGTGTTGGAGAAAGTTGCAAAGTGGACAAAGGGACTGTTGGCCTGGATGCCTGGGGTGAGACACCCTAGCATCGGCTTGTGCTGGGATGGAAGCGAGGTGAGCATGGAAGAAAGGGGTGTCTTGGTGACACGCTCACACGCCCCGGCATGTGAGGTGGGTGTCAGAGCCCCTCCCGAGTTACAGGCCAAGTGCTGGAGCTGACTAAAGATCAGCCAAGGTACATACAGACTTGTAGGAAACCACCGCACAGTAAGAGGAGCCAGTGCACAGAAACGTTTCTAGCGGCTGAGGCTACATCTGCTGTCACGTTCCACGTCTCCCGGATCTGTGCTCACCTTGGTCTAAGGCTCCGGCTCCCGAGGTACCTCAGTCGGCCGGTACGGGACCTTCGCAGTTGGCCTGGGGCGGCTTCCTGGGTGGTTTGTTGCTTTCTTCAGCTTCTGACCCGTCTGCGAGGTTTCCAACCTGCCCGTGGCCTCCTTTCACTTCCTGGGGCTCTCCTCCCTCTCCTAATTAAGTTGAGCAGGCAGTTTTTAAACTCACGACATATGACTGTGTCCATGAGGATGTCTTGTGCAGTCCTGTTACTCACCTGCCGTCTTGCCCAGAAGTCAGTTCACTGAAAAATAAAACCGGGACGCTATCGGCATGCTCAGCCCTATGGAATGATAAAGCCAGTTAGCTGCTTTTCTTACCTGTTGATATAATAAAGCACAGCACACACCCACGCGTAGCAGCCCTACGTGAACTCTCTGTTTAGCCATCAGAATTCTCCTGCACTGTGGGGAAGGAAGTGTCCTGTGCCGTACCGCTGGCTGTATGCTGCGTGGCAGTCCTTTGGGGAAATAGTTTGAGATATATGTGTGTTTGTAAAGACAGATCTCTTTAAACTTTTGCTAAGAAAACAACCTCAAGTACAGTAAATGTCAGGTGCAGTGAATGCCACCTGACTAGAGACGCATCACTTGTCGTGAAGAATTGGAAATGACACAGGCATCTGCCATGTTGAACCTAGCCAACCAATGGTGGTTAGGCAGGCATGATGGATGATGGTGAGGAGGGGCGTGTAGCAGCGCCAAGGAAGGTTTGGTGATGATGTTGAGGGAAAATAAGACTCTTGCCATCCGTCTGTCCTTCCTGCCTTCCTTTCTTCCTTCTTTCCCCTGCCTCTGTTTCTCTCCTTTTGTCTTTTGTACTTTTTCTCTTCTTTTCCCCTTTCTCCCCTCCCCTCCTCCCCCTTTCCCTTCTCTTTTCTTCCATTCTCTTCTTTTCTTTTCTTTCTTTCAAGTCCGGATCTTGCTATATAGTCCAGGCTGGTCCTAAACTTGCTGCATTATCCAGGCAGCCTGCAGCTTACAGAATCCCTCCTGCCTCAGCCTCCCAACTGCTAGGGTTACAGGCTGAGCTACTACTCCTGTTATAACACTTGTCACTCTGTTGGGATCCCTTGTCGTGTTTCTCTGTCCTAATTTCTAGAGGTGGGAATACCCCAAGAGCAGGGCAGGTTTAGGCCCAAGAAATGTGGCCACAGTGCTTTGCCATAGCAGACAGTCAGGGCACATGAACAGTAAGCTCCTTTCCCAGCAAATATTTCCCAAGAGCTGCTAACTTGTTTTCATATCCTAAAATTATGGGACTCAAGGAAGAGCTCTTTTTTATTCATGGAATAGAATTAAGTGATTCATTTCCTTATGTTCCTTTGCTTTGTTGAATGTCAAATGAAGTCATTGATGAGAATTTTTTAATGTAGAATTGGTAATTGCAATATAAAGAGTTACCTTTCTTGGGTGCGGGATATAGCTCGGTGGTAGACTGCTTGATTGGCTTTTTCAGGGCCTGACGTTCAGTCCCTAGCACTGCACACGTGTGCACGCACACTTACACTTGCATGCACACATGTATGCATCTTTCTTAATCAATGTAGATAGTATACATAGATGATTGGTCTGTAATCCTTTGGTAGAAATCCTTAGGCTGACAACATATTACCTTTCAGATAATCTCTAGGGTAAGGTGCCCAACCCCAGGGCCTTGGACTAGCCAGCCACTGGGACAGATGAGCAGCTATCAGGAAGTGAGTAGTGAGCAAAGCCCCTCCTCCTGTCAGCATACTCCTGTTAGGTTCTAAGCCTGTTGCTGATTGACAGGAGGTGGCACTCCGCTCTCCTCCCCCCCTCCTGTTGCTGCCATTTCCATGCTATGCAAAGTACCCACCATCCTGGTACTTCTTGGGTGAATGGTCTTCAACTGAACTGGCCTCATATCAAAAAAGGGGGACTTCTGCTCTAGGGTACTTCGGAGATGAATTCTTTTCCTTCTTATTTTCATTGTTCAAATTAGAAACACAAATTATTTGAAGACAGAAACTTTAGTAACTTGACTACTGGGAGGATGACCAGAAGATAGAATGGCTTATTACAGAAGAAGGTCCCTAACCCTATGCTGAGACAGTTGCCGCAACTTCCAGAAGGCAGAGCTTGCCCTTCGCGGAGGTTTTGTGCCCTGAAGAAACTCTTAGGGGCCTGAGGTGTCCTGCAGGCAGGCTTCGTCTCCCTGCTGAGCTGCCAGGTGCTTACCTGAAATCAAACCAGGTCCCGGGCTCACTGGGGACAGATCTCAGAAACCAGACTCTGAGCGAGACCAGAGCACCTCTGCGATACCACCAGCTGCTACCAAGGGCTTGACTGTTCGCTGGATTTTCAGACTCATGATTTATCAAGCTGTTATTTTCTGGAGGAAGAAAAGTTTTTCTTACCAGTTGCAGTGCTTAGCTTCTAATGACTATTTATGACTATTCTGTATGAGTTTGAAAAAAACACATTACGTTTGATCTCTCATAGCCTTGGCTGGTTTTATTAACTTTCTTTTTATGTTTTTTTTTAATTTTAATTTTTATTTTTTGTGGTACTGGATATACGGCCCAGGACTGTCAGCCTTTACTTTGAATGACATCCTCATCCTCCCCACTTCTTTTTTTGTCTTAATTTGTTTTGAGATGGTTTCTCACTAAGATGTCAAGTTGCCGAGGTTGGGACAGAATTTGAAATCCTCCTGCCTCAGCCTGCCAGAGTGCTGGGACTGTAAGCCTATACTACCAGGTGTGGCTAATGCCTCATCCTTAGACAATTTACAAAGATACTGAATTATTAGTAGTAATCATTTTTGAATGCTGCTTTTGTGCCAAGCATGTTAAATACTTTAGGTACACTGTCTCAGCCCTTACAACGTTCTTTTGAGGAATATGATATTCTTCCAAAAATGTATTTTTGAGAAACTGAGATTTCAGGATTAACTTGTGCAGGGTTGGAGCTGGGGGCGGGGGGGGACACTTCGAGACTGAGCCAGATGTTCATTGCCACCGAAGCATTGCACTTGACCAAGCAGTGGTGAAATCTAGCACATTCTGACACTTCCTGACATTGATTTGTGTGTTGTGTTTAAAATTTATAGACTTTCTTATAAAATACATTTATGACCTTGAAGTTGAATGACTTCTTGTCTTTCAGAGAAGCCACAATGTATTGTGGTAACCCAGTGAACGAACTAGTGAATCTGTTGGGCCAGTTGCCTTATAAAAGCCACACCTGAGGACTCCCATGTGGGAGTCCAGCTGTCTGCCTGGCAGTGGGGAGAAGGCAGCTCCTGGGACACTGGTCGTCAGGCCTTGGCAGGGGAGCAGTGCGTGGGTGGGTGGGCCACAGAGGGTTCCTAGGCCAGTGACACCATCCTACGGGGAACTGGATGTGTTGGAACCTGGGAAATGTGTACACGTAGAGTGAACGCTCCTACGAACGAATGGTGGGCACTGCTGATAGAGGCTTGTCAGTTGGATTGAAAGGGCTATGCTAGTGCAGGGTGGTAGTTATCTCTGGGTGGACAGAGGTGGGTTATGTGGGAACTTGGTACTTTTAATTTTTCTATAAACCAAAAACTGCTCAAAAATAAATAAAGCTTCTTTCTTTCTTTCTTTCTTTACTTATTTATTTATTGTAGTGCTGGAGAGGGAATCCAGGATCTTTGACCTGAGTAAGTCACATCTCCAGCTTTTTTTTTTCAATTTTTATTTTGAGATGGACCTCGCTGAAGTTTCGCAGGCTGAGTTTGAACTCGCAATCTTCCTGCCTCAGCCTCCCAGCATGCTGGGAATACAGACCTGTGGCATTGGGCTTGGCCTGTTGTTTTCACCCAGCCTCAAGCCTTTGCCTTCGGTGTCAGGATTTCCTTCTCTCCTGACAATTCCAACTCCAGCCCTAGAGCACCGGTCCTGTTTCAGGTTCTCCTGTCCTCCCCCGCACCCCGTGTCCTGCTTGCTCTGGGGAGGAGCAACCTGGATCTGCTCTCGGTGGCCTTTCCCGCCTACTGGCTGCCACCATTCATCTCTGCCCCAACCCGGCCAGCCTGCGTCATCAGGTGGCTCTGCCTGCAGCTCGGCCCCGGTTGCCTCGGTCTCTTCGCTAAGTACTTTTGTGCCCTCTCCCACCTCAGTTTCTCCCTCACGTGGTCCACTGCTCCATAAGGAGATGCAGTGGGGTGTTGAAATGATTTCTGTCTTAGCAGGTTCTCTGAAATTTTTAATTGTCATTTGTTGCCATGGTCTTGTTTCATTCCTAATGGCCTCCTCCCTCCCACCCAACCCAACCGGATTTTTTTTTTTTTCCCGGTGGTGGTGGTGGTGGTGCTGGGATCAAATTTAGAGCCTTCATACTGAGCTCTATGTCCTTAGCCTATTAAAAAAATTTTTTTTTCAAATTTGGACAGAGTCTCACTAACTTGTCCAGGCTGGGCACAGACTTGCAGTCCTCTTGTCTCATCCTCCCAGAGTGCTGAGATCGCTAAGCTGGGACACCGGGCAGGGTGGGACTATGTGCTGTTGGGTAGACTGTGTTTTCTCTTCAGGTCTTGCTCTGTAGTTCAGACTGGATCTGAACTCACTAACTCACTATATAGTGCAGGCTGGTCTTGAACACATGGCAGTCCTTCTGTCTCAAATTCTGGTATTGCAGGTGTGCGCCACCCTGCCCAGTTACGCGATGCTGGGGAATGGAACTCCGGCAGGACCTTGAGCTTCTAGGCAAGCGCTTACCCGCTGAGCCACCTGCAGCCCCTCTCTTCCCTTTGCTTGTGCGGCACCTTTAGTGCTGTGAACACAGTGGGCCCCTTGCAGTGTGGTCAACTGAATTCAGGATGTCTCTGTTTCCCAGCGTCGTTGTCCAGGTCAGAGGAACCGAAATGGAAGAGAAGGCCATTGTGCCTGTGGCGATAGTGTAGTGCATGGTGCAAGGGCTGAGGCGTCTTGGTTTCGGGTCACTGTGTGTATTGGTATTGGCTCGCTGGCACAGCATTTGCGATTTGTTCCCCAGTTTTGCCCGCTGTGCTTTATCTTGACTTAGGAGTTTAGGTCGGTATTAATTTTTAACTAGTACATTTTGAACCAATCGAACATCTGCTCACATGCCCTCCCCCAATAAATCCTTGTTGCGTAAATCATTGCCTCTGTTGTCTTTTCTATTAGAAGATTTACAATGACGTTTGAATGGTGCTTTTGCATTCCTCTTGATAACTGTTTTTACATCCCCTGAGGACTGAGGAGTCTGTGACTCACCTTGTTAGGTAGAGCTTTCTTCTGAGCTGTTTTACCATTACATTTGTTAAACTTCTCATGTCTTACATTCAGTGAAAGGTTTACAGCTAAGTGAGAATGAGGTGCAGGGTCCTCACCTGCCTAACAGGAGAATGGGATAGAAAGGCTTCCTGGCCTCATTTCTGCATGGAGTTGAAGGTCATGGCCTGGGAAGAGTGCTGAGGATAGGGATGCTGCACCTGCAGCGAGCTTCCTTCTTACTTGCTTTCAAATTGTTTTAAGTGAAGCACTGAGCCATGATGAATTTCGGTGTGCAGCACGTCCAGATGTTAAGTGGCAGGCATCCAGAGGCTGAGTGTGCTGTGCCTTTAGACGAGGAGGGCTGGGGGTTGTCTTGTTTTCCTTTGTTTCTTTAAAAATGAAAGCCAGGAGAGATAGAAGTTAGGAAAGTTGGAACAGAAGTGGATTTAGAGATGTAAATGCTCTCAACCAGGGAGCAAGGGGCGTAGGACGTAGAGTCGAGGAATAGTGTGTAGGAGGTACGCTTACACGTCAGTTAACTGTAATCCCAACATAAAGCTGTAAACTTAATAGAAATCCATAAACTCATAATATAAGTTTATAAATCTAAGGTGCTGAATTAGGCTCTTTTCCTATGTGTCATAGTTTAGAGGAAAGAAATGCGTCCTGGAATTTCAGGTGCCACATAGTTTTGTATTTGTTGCAGAATCACAAAGCTGTAGCAGTTGAAATCAACTCATGGTGTTTGTCTCCCTACAGGATAGCTGATAGCATTGTTTGCAGATTAGATTATAGTTGAATTCAAAGTTCTTTCTTAATTTTCCATGATAATAGAGTTAGTTGATCAGAAAGGCTTTATGATGACCCTATTAGAAAAGGTTCGCGTGTGGAGGGGCTCTTGGTGGTGGGATTTGGACTTGGATCCCACTTAATGACAGCAATAGGCAGGCCCAGTGGCATGGCCTGGTGTCCCAGAGCTCTGGGAGGCTGAGGCAGGAGGATTGCAACTTCCAGGGCAATTCAGCAACTTAGTGAGACCCTTTCTCAAAATCAGAAATTAAAAATGGGCTATTGAGTAGTTCCATGTGAAGGCCCTGCATTTGATCCCTGGTATGAAATAAAAATAAAAATAAAATAAATGAAAGCAGGAAGTAGGCAGAGAAGAGGCTAGGTGGCTGGGTGCTCTCTGTGATTTTAAGATGTGATCTGTATTGACATTAGGTCTTTGAACTTTTACAAATGGATTCATTTTTCAAGGAATAGTGCTCTAGGGAGAAGAAAATTTGTAATCATTTTATTACCAAGTTGCTTTCCAAAGAAGAGTTTCTGTCTTAAAATTTTGTTTTCAGTGCTAGAAACCATTCATTTGTTTGTTTTATTTTGAGACAGGGTCTCAATCAGTAGTACAGGCTGGTCCTAAACTTACTATGTAACCCAGCCTGGCCTCCACTGAGGACAATCCTCCTGCTTCAGCCTCCTGATAGAAGGTATATTTTAAAAACCTACGAGATGTATTTGTCAATTCTTGACTTAAAATGCTGTAGTATTTGAAATGCATTTAATATTTATTTTATATATGAACATATTAAGCACACCATATATTAGAGACTATTTAAAATAATGTAACACAGGCTATTGTTTTGTGGTATGGGTAGCAAGCTCATGGCCACCTCCTCTGGCAGCAGGGGAGGCCTCCAGGCAGTGGGAAGTAAAGGAATCCATTGAAAGCCAGCCATGAAGGACAGGGAAGGCCAGGAGCCCTGTTACATGTTCTGTTATAATTTTGGCAATCTACTTCATTTATTAAGGAAGATAAAATATTTCTGCTGCGGTTGGTTAATGCATAAAGGATAGAAGAAAGTCTGCTAGGGATTTCCTAGGCAGTTAGCCCAGCACATTTTTAGACTACATGTTGCTGGATATGCACACACATGTATGAACATGCAGATGCGCGTCATCTAGCACCACGTGGTGGCACACGCTTGTAATCCCAGCACTTGGGAGGCTGAGGCAGGAGGATTGCTGGGAGTTCAGGATGTCTGCCTGGACCACATACTGAGTTCAGGACCGGCCTGGATGATACAGCAAGACTCTGTCTCAAAAAATAACAAAAAAAAACACACAGAAAACCAGACACGCACCCTCTATATGATGTAATTTCAGGGAGGTGAGTACTGAGTCTGGCGTGTCCCAGTGGTGCTGTGGATCAGCCCTGGGGCTGTGGGTGTGCTGTGCGGGCACCATCGCTGGGCTGCGCCCCACATCCCCTCCCTCCGCCTGTGCATACCTGTTCGGTTTCTCCTTGTGTGGCATCCCCCTGCAAGCCCTGCGCCGTGAGCGCTGTTTGCCCAGCTCTCTGTCCTCATTTCTTGTCCTTTTGGAACTGTCTAAACTGTTAGGTGTATAAGAAAGATGACACGAAGCGGAGATTCGTCTTCTCTCTTCCTGTCCTCCTCCTTTTTTTGTCCAACCAGAAACCTTTCCGTGGAGCTACTTCCCTGTCCATTGTCCAGTTTCAGTTTTGAGGTGGCATCTCTTAAGCAAGGATTCAGATCCCTCACGACCTGGGGGGTGCTGCCTTAAGGTCTGAGTTGGAACCTGACCTCTCACCACGTGCACAAAAAGTACCCGGATGAAGCAGTAGGTACTTGGCTGGCTTAATTGAACTATTTACAATGTATACTTCGATTAAGGATCACATTGTATCCATAATGTGCACAATTGTTGCCAGGTAAAAATAAATAAAAACTGGAAGCCTTGTCTAACGCACCAGTTTTGTGGAAGTAACTTGCTGGGACAGCAGCATGACTCCTGTTAGCAGTTGAAGTAATAGAGGCAACGCTGTGAGCCGGAGGCCTTGGGGTCCGCGCGGTGTGGTGCCCGCCCCCGGGGGTTCTGCATGCTGCCTGCTGCTCTCTGGTGACTGGACAGAGGGGCCATGCCGGGGTCCCTTGGAGTTGCCAGCAGTCTGCCAGAAATGTAATGGAGCTGCTAGGACCACAGAGAAGATTTAATTGGGTATTTTCATCTGATTCCCGGTTTCTAGGGGTAATATTAAAGGTTCTGTGCAAGAGCTTTAAAATTTTTCATTTGAATTTAGTTAATAAAAAATGACTTTTGGGGGATGAGGGGTACAGCTCAGCAGTTAAAATGTTTGCCTTGCATGTACAAGGTCCTGGAATCGATCCTCCAACGCTATGTAAAACTTAGCTGGGCATAGTGAACGAATGCCCATAATCCTGGTACTGGGGAGGCTGAGGCCGCAATATTGTTGTCAGTTTGAGTCCAGCCTGGTCTGCACAGTGAGTTCAGGATCAGCCTGGACTACAGGGTGACATCCTGCCTCCGCCCTCCAACCCCTGAACGGATTTTGGAGTTGGGCCTGATGGCTCAGGCCTGTAACCTCAGCTCTCTGGGAGAATGAAGCAGGAAGATTCCAAGGTTGAGCCCAGGCTGCGCAACTTAGTGAGACTCCATCTCAGAATCAAAACTAAAAATGGGCTGGGGGTGTTTCTCAGTGTGACAGCCTGGGCTACGGTTCCAGCACCGTATGCGCACATACACACACATGCACACACACAGAGAGACTTTTGAGTCCAGTGTTAATGTTAGTTTCAGGTTTTGGGTTGATGCCTGATTAAAATTGTGTACATTAGGAAATTCTTGATATAAATTTATCATTTTAAAAGTAAGATCTATTCCCACACCACGGAGAATTAGACAGGGCTTCACCCTCCCAGGAAACCCCACATGGCTCTGTGTTTCCTGCAAGTTCCTTTTTATTATGTTTTAAGTTTCCATACATTAAAATTTATTTTTTCTGGTGTACAATTCTACAGGTGCTCACACGGGCACGTGTTGGTGTCGTTGGTGCCACAGTGAGGGCTCAGAGCTGCAGCGTCTGCTCCAGGGTCTGTAAGCTCTCATTGTTCTCAGCATACGGTATTTGAGACGCATTTCTGTCGCGTGTAGTTTGTCCCTTTTCGTTGCCGTATAGTACTCCATTGGCTAGTAGGTACCACAGTTTACTGGGAAGATATGTGGGGTGTTTTCAGGTATTGCTGATTACGAGTTGAACTGTTCTAAATATTCTGTAAGGAGTTGGATATGGATGTCATTTTTTATTTGTCTAAGATAAATATCAAGAGTGAGATTGTATGGAAGGTTTATGGTTAACTTTATTTATTTATTTATTTTGCTGTTTCCTTTTTTATTTAGCTGGAGTCTCACTGCATGGGCCAGGCTAGCTATGAACTTGTTGTGTAGCCAGGCTGACCTTAAATTTATGGCAATCCTTCTTCCCTTGCCTCCTGAGTGCTGGGATTGCAGGTGTGTGCCACCAGACTGGTATGGTTTTAGGCGATCACGCAGACGTTTTCCCGCATGGTGGTGCCGTCCTGCGCTCCGGCCAGTGATGCGGACGGAGTTCTGCTCTGGGTCTCTTTCGCACGTGATGCTGGGGGGGGGGGGGGTTGTTTGGGTGTTTCCAGCAAGTGGGAATGATCAGGGTGCTATGTTATTTTACATGTTTGCAATGGCTAATGTTTTCATGGACTGATTTGAAAACATATCTGCTTAAATCTTTTGCCTGCCAGTTAAAAAATTAATAAGAAATTAAACTTTCCTGTGGCTGAATTGTAGGAGTTTCTCACAGGGTGGGCCCGCGCCCGTGGTGTTGGGTACAGAGCTAGCATGAGTCTTGCCCTCACACATCTTTAAATTGTGGTCAGGTCCAATTTATCGGGAATTTATACTTTGGCTTTTGCTGTCTTTATCTAATTAGAAAGTATTTGTCTAATCACAGTGACAAAACTTCCCTCTGTGTTTTCTTCTACAGTTTTGTGGTTTCATATGTCTGTTTTGTTTTGTTTGGGACAGGTCTCACTATGTATCCCATGCTGGCCTTGAACTCAGGGCAGTCCTCCTGCCTCAGCCTCCTGAAGGCTGGGATTATAGGCACGAACCATCACACCTGGCTTATATGGTGCTGGGAATTGAGTTTAAGCTCCCTGATCTCTGTACTATTCCTCTAGTGCTATGGTTTCCTGCTTTGGGTCTGTGAGCATTCTGCATAAATTTTTCTGTAAGATACAAGTGCAGGTTGAGGTTTGTCTTTTTGTCTGTTTGCATGTAGATCTCTAATTGTTCCAACGCCGCTTAAAAAGACTTTGTTCTTCCATTGAGCTGCCTTTGAACCTTTTGTCAAAAATGAGCGGACCAGGATGGATGCATTCCTCTGTGGCTAGAATACTGCCTAGCAGGCCCAAGGCCCTGAGTTCAGTTCCTCCAGCGTTACGTAAAAATCGGCCAGGCTAATGCCTATAATCCCAGCACTCAGGAGGCTGAGGCAGGAGGATTGCCAGGATTTTAAGGACAGCCTGGGCCACAGAGTGGATCCAGGGCCAGCCTGGACTACAAGTGAGACGCTGTCTCTAAAGAAAAAATCAAGACCAGCAGCACACGTTGGTGCTCTTCTGCTCCTGACTTGGCGCTCTGCCGTGGCTGTGTAGTTCTGGCCTTTTCCAGCGCTTTGGGAAGTCTTAAAATTGGGTCGCATGAGTTCTGTGTTTTCTTTTAAAATCATTCTAAACTATCTAAGCTTCTTATTTAAACTATCTAAAGCTTATTATTGGCTTGTCTATACTCTTAAAAGTCCTGCTGGCGTTTTTTGGCATTGTGTAAATCTGTAGATTGAGTTGAGCTGAGTCCTTCAGTTCGTGACCCTGATGGCCTCTCCATCCATCTCTGAAATCTCTGAGTTCCTTCCTCAGTATTTTGTAGTTCTTATCTTTTTTCCCCATAATTGCCATTTAATTTTATTTTTATTTTTTGGGAGAAGGTCTAGCTTTGTGGCGTCTGGGCTGGTTCTGAACTCACTGTGTAGTCCAGACTGATTTTGACTCACGGCACACTCTTTCTGCCTCAAGTGCTGGGACAACAGCCACTACAGGTGTGCTTCATCACACCTGGCTGGTTTTTATATGAGTCCTGGGAAATGGAACCCAGGGTCCTGTGCATGGCATGCAGGCGTTCTGACCCTGAGCTGTGCCCCGGGCTGATGATTCCTTTCATTAGCATTTGTGGTATATAAAAATTACATTCAGCATGGGTATTGGTGTGGACACATATCATATCTTAATGATTTTTAATTTGTCTTCCCTCTCCACCCTCCCACCTCACCCCATCCCTGGAATTTCTTCCCTTCTCCATAGAGCCTCTAGTCTGTCTTTGAATTGGAAGCATCCCTTGATTCTGATACTTAGGGGAGTTTTCACTTCTCTAAGCTTTTACTTTAAACAGTGTGAATTGCTCCCTCACCGCTGTAGGGATCCTGGGAAAGCCAGTCCTCGTCCGAGTCTCCATCTTGATGGTACATCTTGGAGCCGTGCCTGTGTGTGCCACGTCCGTCAACCAAACCAGCTTCTCGGAAGAGGCAGTTCGCGTCACTCTTTCCTTCTCTCCTTGGTATTTCAGTTACGGTTTCTGTCATTGGCGAAAAGCAGGCAAATCCAATTAGTAATGGCTAGAACTAGTTGTCCACTTACACAATAGAGAACTGAGTCATTCGTTCTGTCTCCGTAAAACTCCTCCATACTTTTGGAAAATGAGTCATTTGCAGGCAGAGCCTGCCACAGCTCTTTGCCAGAAAGTGATCTAACTTGGATGAGCCTGGTGGCTTGCCCGAGTTCCCCAGCCCCTGCTGAGAGCACTAGGAGCCAGAGCCGCCTCTGCGGGAGCAGGGATCTGCTGAGCTCATCCATCGGAGTCCCTGGAGGCTGGTGCAACCTCCTATGTGGTTCTCAGATGTCAGCCGCCTCCCGTCACCTGGAGCCCCGACTGGAGCCCAGATGCCCGTCCTCTTCCTAGTTTCCCAGTGCTTGTGCCTGCGGCTCTGAGACAGGCCTGGCCTGAGGCTCTGCGCGCATCCCGCTTTCCAGGGGCTGCTGACCCTGCAGGTCTGGGGCTGCTTTGACACCCATGGTTTTAATTTATCTGTTGTGTCACTAAAAAGAATTGATAAACTAAAAAGCAGTGCAACCAAGGAAATGTCCCTAAGCCTGACGTGTTCCCATTGCTGTCACCCCAGGGCAGTGGAGTATGCGCTGGGCTGTTGGGTCTGAGCAGGGCTTACCCACTGCCAGTGTAGACCGAGGAGGGACCCTTGGGCCTGGGTGCTTTTGTGCTGCCTTACTCTTTATGACTCAGGAAATTCAATAAGTTGTTATTCTCCCATGACTGGGTCTTACCAGCCCCGTGATGCAGGCCTGTGTTCTTAGCACTCTAGGAGGCTGAGTCAGGCGGACCAAAACTTCCAGCCCACCCAGCACAACATAGGGAGACGCTGTCTCAAAATCAGAGCTAAAATATGGGCTGAGGATGTAGCTCAGTGAAGGCCCTGGGCTTGATCCACAGTACCACCAAAAACAAAACAAAACAAAACAAAACAAACAAACAAACAAACAAAAAACCTTGGGTCTGGGTCTTTTTCTTATTTCAAAGAAAGATATAGGATGCTTGAATGTATATAAAGTATATGTACGTACAATATTTTTGTGTATATATGAGCTTTATTAGCACAGAAGTGCTAAATTTTGTAGGTCAAAAAGCAGTATTGGACAGAGGGAGGGTTTAGGAGCATTCCAAAGGGACATGCAGCATGGTTCTGGGGACTCTGGCTCACCGTTAACTGGGAGGCTTACTTCTGTGTATCTTGATAGAGCCAAGATAGCAATAGTGAAGTAGAAAGATTGAACATTAACCTGGGAAATCCAAGGCAGCCCCGTGGCGCCGTGCTGTAATCTCAGCACCCAGCGGCCGAGGCAGGAGGATCCTGAGTTTGAGCCCAGCCTACGCAGTTTAACAACTTAGTGAGATCCTGTTTTAAATTCAAAACCAAAAGACGGGCTGGGGCTGTAGACTAGTGCAAAGGTCTGGGGTTCCATTCCCAGCACTAAAAAGAAAGCCAAAATGTACCCCAAAACAAAAAACAAGCCCCCTCCTCCCAACAAACACCTAAGGCAATCTGTGTTTGCTGTGCCATGGGCGCGCGATAGAGTGCCCTTAGAGAAGTCACTTTATTTGGCTGTTCTTTAGCAAGGGAACTAAGCAGCTTTTGGAATAGGTGCTCTGTTAAATTTCCTTTTTGGCCTTGAGATATGGACTTATGTTTCTATTTATTTCCAACTAAATAAATGATACCTTTTTTCCTCCACCACCATGCATTCCCATTATAAGCTAAATGTATTTTTGCGTAGCGGCCTGAAGGCCAAGCACATCAGAGCATAATTAACAAACTCAGAAATGTCCTTTCAGCCTTAATGCTTAAAGAAGATCCAGTCACACCATGTTCTTTAGCTATCTCACCGTTGGCAGTTCTGCTGCATGTGTTGAAACAGGACCAGGCATCTGTCTAAGACGGACACGCTTCAGTCTGCAGATGTCCGACGGACCGGGCAGTAGGAGGCAATGTGTCCCAGTCAGGGCGTGGGGGCTTTTGCATCCAGTCAGCCACATGGGAGCAGCTCGGCCTTGCCCATCCAGCCCCACGTACATTGCACAAGGGTCAGCAGCAAGCTGATGTGCTTAGGAGACAAAAAACTGCAGCAAGCAAGTAGCAAAGAGCTGCGGGTTTACCGTCTAGCCAGTCACTTGGCTAAATTGAGATGATCTTGAGGACTCGAGGTGGGAGAAGCTTTGGGACTTCCTGGTGACACTGATTTGCATGGTTACTCATATACCTGCCTAGGACCCTGTGCTTTTCTTAACTTGGTATATGTGGGCAGGGAGGGTATGTTACCTGCTCTTTGAGGCAGATGAAAATCAGATGGATCCCATGTGCCCTTTGCCCCATGACTTTTAACCTGTAAACTTAAGATCTAACTATTTTTCTTTTCTTTTTTCTTTCTTCAGTGTTGAGATTTAAAACCAGAGCTTTTGCACTGAGCTACATCCCTGGCCCAGTTTTTATTTTAATTTTGAGACAAGGTCTCACTAAATTAAATTAAATTGTCCACACTGGGCTCAAATTTGTGATCCTTTTGCCTCAGCCTCCCAGAGTGCTGGGATTACAGGCCTGTATCACTCAGCCTGGCTAAACTGAAGAAGTTTTGAACTCAAGAAAGAACACTTAATCTCTAGAAGGAGTGTGTGAATCTGGAGTCTGTTTCTGCGACTGGTCCACTCTTGTTGGGTGTTTCGCAGCTATGAGAAGGCCCCACAAGAGTCTGAGGCACACCTCTTCACGTTCCCTGGAATCAGGGTTGGTCGTGACCACACAGGGGCTCACACACCCTGCGCTGGTAGGAAGTGCTGTGTCTTAGCCAGCAGCCCCATGCCGGGAAGCCTTGCGCCTCTGACCTTTCAGAACTCCCCAAGGCTGGGCTGCTGCGTGCCGTGTGGAAGCATCCTTTGACTATCTTGTAGAATCTTTGGAGGAGGTGCTGCTGCCCGTCTTGAGGGGCACCCTGTGTTTGAGAGTCAGCCAGTGCCAGTCCTGTCATGCACAGACTAAAGCTCCACCATTGTGGAAAGTCAGAATTGATGGGTCAGGCAGCATGTCTGGGCATCGTAAGGACCACAGTTTCTCTCTGTGCTTTTACTGTGAAGCCACAAAGAATTCCTTTGTTAGAAACCAGAAGATAGAGAGTTGGACAGTCCAGGGGAAGAAATGATATCATGGCCCAGTTGAATCAGCAGAGAAATATTCTTCTGTTCGAGAAGTTCATTAACCTTCCATCTAGGGCTCCATGCTCTCCCTGCACTGTGTGGCCGATTCCTTGGCCACGACAGCCAGGTGGCCTCAGTAAGGGCTGATGGAATAGCTTGCAAAGTGAAGCCTCATCATGGCAGATTCGAGCAAGGCTTTTCCTTCCTCTGCATCTCCTGCACACATTTGCATTTGTGTGCGAATCTTCTGCGTGCCTGTGTGTTTATGGTAGCACCGAGGTGGCCACACCTGTGCTTGCACAGTAACCTGTCACTGATGCACGTCTTGTGCCTGTTCATTCACTGAGGAAACTTTTTTTTCCTTTGTTTTGGATACTGGGATCGAAGCTAGGGTCTTCACACTAAGCAACATCCCCAGTACCCACTCCTTTTTCTTTCTTTCTTTCTTTTCTTTTTAAATAGGGTCTTGCAGAATTGCTAAGTTGCCCAGTCAGGGCTCCAACTTCAATCCTCCTGCTTCAGCCTTCCAGAAAAACTGTCATTTCCTCTGCCTTCTCTTCACAGGGGAAGCCCACACGTTGTAGTACATGTGGGTGTGGTTTAGTGTGTAAGTACACTTTTTAGCAAGCCTGCCTGCCAGAGGAGCTGTCAGCCTGGGTTTGGGGGAGGCCATGCCTTGGCCTGTGTAAACAGGAGAAAGGACTGTTACCTGATACTCAGAAAGTCTTGGCTGGAACTTAGCAGCCTTTCTGGATTAGTTTATTGTTGTTTTATGATGCCCTTTTTTTTTTTTTTTTAAAGCCAACTCTGCCATGTTTACTGATGGAAATCGTCTCATGCCAGCAGGCAGTTGTTAGGCAGGCCTGGGATTTCCGACACACCAAGTCCACCCCACTCTTCACATCACCAAAGTTATGAGTGAGAGCTTTTGTACCTCATACTTAAAGCTCTGTTGTTCCTGAAGGCCTGGAGCCTTGCAGCTTTAAGTACTTTTTAATAAGAGTTAGTGCATTAGTTGATTTAATGGTGAATGCTTCAGTGAGTTTTAAAGAATTCTGTGTGGGGAAATATTTCAAGGAAGTCTGAGAAAAAGCATTTTGGAGGAAATAGAGGAAGAGGTGTGTGGGCAGGGGTTGGAAGAAGATGGAGACTTGGAGGTTCATGCGGGAGTTCCTGTACTTTCTGTATGGCAGGGCCACTGGCAGCCAAAGAAGAATATGGAATTCATTTCACAATAATGTTTTCCAATACATAAAATAAGATAAACGGGGCTACATCAGAGGTCAGTTATTTTCAAAATATTATCACAACAAACTTGTGATATAGTGGTCTGTGAGTCTTTACTAAAATGACAGGCTCCAGGAGAAGGATCTAATGACTACTGTAGTTTTTAAATAATGAGCATAAATAATATTTTAAAATTGGCAGCAACTACGAAGTGATGCAAAGCATATTTATTTCTATGGTGACAAAATCCTAGCCTACATTTATATTTGAGGAAAACTGTTAAAACTTAGCTCATGGCTCATGAGGAGTAAAATGTGATTGTTTTCCTGAGTCTGCAGACTAAGGGCCCGTGGCTCTCCGAGTAGAATCTGGGTTAGAGGAACTTGACTGGAGTATTAGCTGGGTCATATACTGGCCACATGACCTTGGGTAAGTTAAGGTGACCTCAAAAAGCCTGCTTCCTCATCCGTCAAGTGGCTGATGATGCTCACTGTGGAGATGCGTTGGAAGCTTAGGGATGCCATGCCTTGCCTGCTTCCTCATGACTTGGTGTCTAGGAGACACGGAGGCTGCTCCGGGCAGCTGGGTTATAAATGACACTTGCTGTGTGTGTAGCGAGGCAGGATGAGGCTCTCTTCTAGGCAGGGAATCATAAACTCGGATTATACTGAAAGCAGAAAGCTTCTTGCTGTTAGATTTTCCTAAAGTTGAAGTATGTGGAAGAAGAATTTTCTTCCTTTTCCTGTCAATCTTTACTTGCAAAGCAATAACCTTTTTTGGTGGCTCTGGGGATCAAGTCCAGGGCCTTTGCACTGAGCTACTTCCCCAACCGTTTTTAGTTTTGCTATTGAGACAAGTCTTGCTCTGTTGCCCAGGCTGAGCTCCAATTTGTGATCTTCCTGCCTCAGTCTTCCGGAGTTCTGGTTTACAGGCCTGGGCCCCCTGAGCCTGGCTGCAGAAACGTAACTTTTTGCTTGTTATGTAAGTTTTTGCAGTTGCACTAGTGCCGTTGCCAGCCCGCCTGTGGGCATAAACCTTCACTTAGTTCCACGTGAGGAGTAGGTTCTCCAGCAAGCACTGGTCGGGCATAAGGACGTACTGTGTGCCGCTGAAGAGCACACAGGCCTTGGTGCAGAGCCCCCTGTCCTCTCTCTGAGAGGTATACCGTGTTGAGCCCTCCCCTCAGGGAGGTGTGAAGTCACTGAGGCCCGGCGTTCCAGGATTGCCTTGTCTCTTGGGTCCTGGCTGACACTCCATATAATGTCTCCTTTTCATCAAAACCATATTTGCCGTCTCCCTTATTTCCTGATGTCTGGCCAAGTTAGTGATCTTCAAGAGAACAAACTGGCAGACACTCAAGTCAGATAAGGGGGGCTTCCCCTCTGCAGAGGAGGCTGGAAAGGGGCAGATGGAGCTAGAGCAGAGACACCTTCAGCAAGGTGTTTCCTGTCTCCTGGGGCTGTTGGGATTGGCAGCTGTGCGGAGCCCGTGGGGCTTCCCCAACCCTAGCGAGGACCCTCTCCCAGCTCGGCATGTCCGAAAGCACCTGTGCCCACGGTGGGAGGTGCCTGTTCTTGGACCTCTCCTCTCGTCCCCTCTCTGCGTTTCTCGCCCACTCCCCTTTTCCCTGTCCCCCTCTCTTCTTTTCTTGTGGTATGGGAGATCAAGCCGGGTCCTTCACACCGATTGATTACCTCTCCAGCTCATTTATTTATTTATTTACAAACAGAGTCTTTCTGAGTCACTAAACTATCCACACTGGGCTTGACCTTGGGGTCTTCCTGCCCCGGCGTCCCAGAGCTTTGGGATTCTAGGCTTGTGCCAACGAGACTGGCTTCTGTGACATTTCTGAGTGCTGCAGCCGGAGTGGGAAAAAGTACAGACGTTCCAGCTTCCGAGCATGGCTAGAGAAGCGAGGACTTGCAATTTATATACTGTGCGTGAACTCTGATGTTCAACATTGAATAACTTATTACCTTCCTAAGGGCAAAATCTGCAACTGTTACATTAATCCCTGAAGGTCTGGACAGCGCGCTGGGAGGCCTGCGGGCCTGTGTCGTCAGTGCAGTCACTCATGGTGGCTGGCCAGGTTGACGGCTGCGTGTGGCTGGCGACGTTCTGCGCGGCGGGGGAAGGACGGTCTCTCTGTGTGCACATCTTGACCCTTGCAGTTCTTCCCCCACCTTGTGTTCCTCATCGGACTGTCTCTCACGGGCTCCTCGCCGCCGGCCTTGTCCCATGGTTTTCACTCGTGTGACCCCCCATGCCCAGTGCCTTCCCCAGCGCGGCCTTGCTGAGCTGGCCTCTCTTGCTTCCCCAGCCCCGGGATTCTCGCCCCGTAGCCTTCAGGCCTTCTCATTGCCATCAGGGGCCTCTGGCTTCTCAGAGGCGGCTTCTTGCTTATCAGATGCCCCTTCCCCTGTCATCCTTTCCCTTATGGGACTTTGCTCTTACCCAAGATCTTGGCTTACACAGCCTCTCCTGCATGCATGCGTTTTTCTTTCATGTTTTGGATCGTGTGTGTGTGTGTGTGTGTGTGTGTGTATGTGTGTGTGTGTCTGTGTGTGATGTAATTTGATGTTACTGAGGCCTTGTTACCCAAGGCCTTGACACATGCTGGGCTACATCTCCAGCCCTTTTTCATTTTTTATTTATTTATTTATTTTAAATTTCAAGATAGGGTTTCACCAAGTTTCTCAGACTGGGCTCAAGTTTTCATTTTTCCTGCCTCAGCCTCCTAGGGGGCTGGGATAATAGGCACATGTCACTATGTCAGGAGTGCATATGACTTGTCTCCCCAGCAAGTTGAAGTTTCTGAATAAAAAGGAAGGGACTGTGTTTGTTTTCTATATTATAGTTCTAAGTAAAACCAGCACACAGTAGGTGCTCCAAAAATATTTAGTGGTTACAAGCAGAAGGCACCTTGAGTTGTATATTTCACGGGAGGAGACAGACCCCTGATGGGTCATTGGCATCGATTGTGGTCTGTTTTGTAGAATCAGAAACACTGGCCATAGCTCCGTGGTTAGAGCACTTGTCTAGCACACATGAAGCCCTGGGGACTGCTTATGAGCACCACATAAAAATTAGCTGGGAATGGTGACACATTCCTACAACCCCAGAAACTGGGAGGCTGAGGCAGGAGGGTTGCCATGAATTTGAAGCCAGATTGAGCTATATAATGAGTTCAGGAACAGCCTGGACTGCAGAATGAGACTGAATCTCAAAAAGAGATTCTTTCTTTGTTTCTTCCTTATTTGGAGTTGATACAGGCTCAGGGACTCATTCATAAAGCCAGGCCAAGATTTGATGCCTACCAGCTCGTTCACAACAGGAGATGCGGCTTCTTGGGAGCTGCGTTTGCAGGGCGCACCCTCTCCCTGGTGTCAGGAGTCCGGAAAGGGGCTCCACGGCCACAAACGGCCACGTGGCTGCATTTCCCCACTCTAAAGCCATAGGGTATGCCATTTAGGCCCAGGGACACCATGCCAACTGCATGATTTTTAGTTGCAGACCTTCCTCATAGGTGACTCCTTACTCTTAAGAATTGAAGGGCAGAGCCAGGTGCAGTGCCATGCACTTTCAATCTCCTCATCCCTTCACTATAGGAGGCAGAGGCAGGAGGGTGACCAGTTTGGACCCAGCCTGGGCAACTAAGAGGACACTGGATACATAGCTCAAACTTGAGTTTCTCAGTATCACAAAAAAAGAGAGAATTTGAATGGGAAAGCTTTCTATCCACTTAGAGGTAAAGCCTGCATGTGATATTCTAGAGCCCAGATTTGCTTTGCTTGAGAAGCAAAGAGTAGGTAGCAGACATGATCACAGTGCTTTGGGGACACTGTTGCCCGAGCTCTTCCTGGCAGTGGGAGCTAGGCGATGGTGTGGACGCACTCCATGTAGCCAAGCGGAGGCTGTGGGAGGGTGCGGAGGGGAAGCCAGAACGCAGGGAGGCGTGTGCACGGAGAGGCGGAGCTGAGCGTCTCCGGGATGACTTTCTGTGTTTCCGGAAGCTGGCTTGCCGACGATTTACATAGAAATGATGACTTGTAAATAAGTAATCGTTAAACTGAATTAACTAAATGGTGTTTACAGGGACTGCAGAGAATCCAGAATCATGTGCACAGGCACATTTCTTTTATTATTTATGTGTTTGTTTAGTGGTGCTGAATGGAGCACAGGCCTTTGCTCTGAGCCCCGTTTTGTTGTTTTATCCGAGATGGAGTCTCACTAAGTTGATGAGTTATCTAAGATGGGCTCACGCTTGGATCCTCCTGCCTCCGTCTCCCAAAATGCTGGGATGACATACCTCTCCCACCACCCCCGGCTTAGAATGGTTGTTTTTAAAGTATGATTTTATGTGAAACTCCTAACCTACGTGAGCAGAAACTACAGGAGATTGTTCGTGGTCCCTCATTGCCATGAATAGGTTTTGTAACCTCGGTGCAGTGTATCAATTGGGGCTTCTTTGTCCTAGCAGTGCTGTTGTGTTTTGAAGTGGGTGAGCTGGGCCATGTGTTTGCACACCTCTCTTCCACGGGTGGATGGGCAGGACTGGCCCGTTCGGAGGCCTGAGCATCACTCACAGGTATGGAAGAGGCGGTGGCGCTCTCACCATCGCTCAGACCTGACGTCTGCACAGCCTGCATGGGAGGGAAGAGGCTCTGTTGGTTTGCAGCAGGGGCCACGTGGTTTTTCGTGTAAAGGGAGCTTTGGGAGCCGAATGGCGCTATCTCTGAAGCAGAAAACAGCCATAGGCCGCTGAAAAACAAACCTGTGTAGCAGGGTGCCAGTAGAGCTTCATTTATAAGCGCTACAACTGGTTTTTCATCAAACGTTATGATGTCATGAAATACTATTTTTTAAATTCCAACCATTCAAAAATACAGAAAAATACACTAAATACATGTGCTAGTACTTGGTCCGTAACATAGGACAGGACAGGTGCAGGAAAGGAATAGCTTAAGGTGCAGGTCTGTACTCCCAGCTCTCTGGGAGGCTGAGACGGGAGGACCAAAAGATGAGCCCAGCCTGGGCAACTCAGTGACTTCGTGAGACCCTGTTTCAAAAAAAAAAAAAAGTCAGAGATCCAGGGCTCGACCCCGAGCACCACAAAAAAAGCTCTAAGCTGTGAGGTGTCTCTGGTAGTGTGAAAGGGAGTGTTACCAGCCTTTTCTTAGCAAGAGATACTTTGTCCCAAAATTATTTTTTATTAGTATGGATTTGTGATGCATGGTAATGACAACGAGCTTGAGTAGTTGGCATACGTACATACTGCATCCTGGTCGCTCTTACTTCGTTTCCTGCTCCATACATCGCCTGTCCCTTCTACACAAAAATCTGTCTTCCTATTTTCTAGCCTCTCTCTCTCTTTATGTTTCTTTTTCTTTTGTAGTTTGGTTTTCTCACATTAGAGAAACCGTGTGAGGCGAGAGATACTTTTGACACTATTCATTTTCAGAGGTCACTTCCAAAACCCATGACTCTCTTTACTAATTTCTTTAAAGTGAGTATCAAATCTTAGAAGACACCTAGTCTACATCCACAGTACTGGCCTTCCCAATCTGCGCAGCTTGGTTTCTCCTGTTGGGAAGCAGTCATGTATACATATATTTGTGTGTGCATGCACACATGTGTTGTGCGGGTGCGTGCGTGTGTGCATGCACACAACAGGGCTCTCAGTAACCGATACCAAGTTCTTCTAGTCCTCTAGTCCCTCCTCTGTGTCTCTACATGTCAGCCCATCTTAGTTTTCTTTTTTTAAAGTCCTCTTTCTCTCACACTTACTGGCAGAGAAAGCCACAGAAAGGATTTTTTGGTGGTTCTGGGGATTCAGCCTATGGCTTTCACACTGAGCTACATTTCCAACCCGTTTTTCCATTTTTTATTCTTAAATTTGAGACGATGTCTTGCTAAGTTGCCCAGGCTTGGCTCAGTCTTGCAGTCCTCTTTAGCCTCTGGAAGCTGCGATTACAGTCCTGTAAGAAAGGATTTTTTCCAAACCAGGGAAATAATGGAACCGCACCTGAGAATACTGTATTTCGGGAGAATTGGTTCAAGGTCCATAGTTGATACCAAGCCCAGATGCCAAAGCACTTGGGTGGGAACATACTACAGAGATGGTAGAAAAGTGACAGATACTTACTAACAGCTTGTGTATCTTGATCCTGGAACTTCTGCTGATTGGAGTTGGTAGATTACTGCTGACAGGCGGGTACTGTTGTAGTGCATTTTGTGTTGTTAGAACGAAATGCCCAAGCCTGGTGGTTACAAGGAATGTAAGTGTACATCTTATAGCTCCGGAGGCGTGGAGCCCAGGGCCGAGGTGCCAGCAGGTCAGGGCCTGTGTCTGCCTCTGAGAACACAGCACCGATGAGGGAAAGGAAGCTACGTCCTCACACAGCAGAAAGGGCAGCCCTATGGTTTACAGCAGCCCTAATGACTCATGAGATGTGGAGCCCCGATGACCTCCCATACCGCTGCCTCGGGCAGGCGTGTGCCAACTTGTGAGTTCTGGGAGGTGCTTGGAGGCCATTGCAAGGAGTGGATGACTGTGTTCTTGTCTTTTAAAGTCCTGTGAGTTGAATTTCTCACTTGATACTGCCCCTTCACTCAGCGACATTCCCCTTGCTGACCAGGCTGCTACAACAAAATGTCATCGGCTAGATAACTTACAAACACAAGAAATTTATTTCCCACAGTTCTTGTGCCTGGAAGACCAAAAGCACAGCATGACCACCTCGGTGTTTGGTAAGGTCCACGTCCTCACAGACAGTGCCTGTCCTCTGTGCCCTTGGATGGAAGCAGAGCCTGGGATCTGTCTGTGTGGCCTTGTTAATAAGGGTCCACCCTTAGGGCCTATCGCTTCCTGAAAGCTGATGCCTCTGGGTACTGTCACTTTGGGGATTACAACTTAAATCTAGGGAAAGCATAAACCTTCAGGCTATCACCATTGACTGTTGTGAGTCATTTCTTTTTGTGTCTTTTTAATCCATTTTTTCTGGGTTATGTCCACAAATGCTCATGAAGTATGCTTTGTAATACAAGCCATATGGATGATAATGAAAGCTGCTTCTCCCCCTTGCTGATGCCTTGAAGAGCAGGCCAGCGTACATGTTTTATAGTACTTTCTGAAGTGGAAAAAGGGCTAGAGAATCATCCTGCGCTTGCTGTGCTATGGGCCACGCTGGAGTTTGAAGGGGCTCTCATGGGTGCTGGCAAGGGCTCTCCAAAGATGCTCTCTCGCTGGCTCCTCCTCAGTCTCTGGGAAGCCAGTGGTCAATCTCTACTTCTTCCCTCCAACTGGACATAAACTGACCTCAAAGCCAGGCTCTGGACTGGCTCATTCTAGTCCCTTGACCAGCCGGGGCTGTGGGAACATCCAGCGCTCTTTGCCCCACAGACTCCAAGGATGGGCCAGGCCCACTCCCACACCTACTTTCCATCACTCTCTGAGCAGCTTGCTTTCCCACTGCCCACGTTCTAGACCCCGGCAGAATCCCATGCCAGATCTCTGTGCCTCTAGTGGGGCTGCAAACCAAACTGCCCAGGAGGTCTCACTACAGACCCCAACAGAAGTAAGGTGCTGAAGTTCCTTGTGGTTCCCCATTGGGACAGCAGCTGAGCAGGGGCCTCTGGAGCGCCTGCCTGAGACATCCGGCCGTGGCTGTTCCTCAGGGCCTTCCCACAGGACAGGCCTTAAGTCTCTTGTCCTCCCTTGTCGCCTTTGCACACTGCCCAGGAGAGGCTGACTTCTAACTCGTTCTGGTGTCTTGTGTTACAGGCAGAACTCTCTATGGAGCACCCAGTGGATGTGTGTAAGCCCGGATTTGTCTTCTTACTCGTGACTTTTTTTTTTCTGATCAAGAAGTTTTTGTGTTTGAAAAGTATTTTCTGTATGGATGTTTATATGTGTTAGCATATCATTATGTGGCCCAGGCTGTCCTTGAACTCATGATCCTCCTGCCTCAGCTTCCCTAGTTGGTGAATTGATAGGCTTGTACTAATATGCCTTGGTTTGGAAGAATCTTTTACCAGGTCTAATAATTAAATTTCTTCAAACATTGTGCATGGGATGATTTTTTTAAAAGTAAGCATTTAATTTGTTCCTATTAATGCTTTTCAGTTTTTTTCCCCTAAATCCTTCTAAGCTGTTTGAGACTAGCGTTACTTCAGAGGTCAACGAAGGTCATGACCTGGCCTTCCGCTCTCCCTCGGGGGTGCTCCCCTGCCCCTGCACGCTTGGAACTGACTCCAGCTGCTGTTGAGGCAGCAGCCCCAAACGAGGACAGAGTGAATGAATAAACACGATCATTGAGAACTAAAGACCTTTGGATCACTACTGTATTTCGTTTAAGAAATTAAAGCCAGTGAGGATGCTGCCTGATCAACTCCAGGATTTTTGCCTCATTTAAAGATAAGATTGAGACATGGCCAGATTGACTCGTAAATTGAAATGGGGCAGAAGCTTCGAGGTGGGTAGGACATGGCAGGTGCTAGAAGCTACAAGACGGGACACCAGAGGCTGGGATGGGGATGCGGGCACACAGCTTTGGGCATGAGACTGAAAGCAGTAGGCACTGGGCAAGTTTTCAGTGAGGTGAGAAGATTGTGTTTGTACTTGTCAACAACTTAGATCTGGGGGAAAAAAGACACCTTCAAAGGGTAGACAGGTGTGTCAGTCAGTTTTGCTCTGCCTTGACAACATGTCTGGGCTAAACAGGAAGGAAGGAAGGAAGAGTCTTTGGATGCAGGCTTCAGAGATTTCAGTCCCTGGTCCCTGAATCCTCCCCTGGGCCTGTGCCAATGCTGACATCACGGCAGAAGTGGCAGTGGAGCATCACCCTTCATATCCTGGGAAGTGAGAGACTTACCGAGTGGTGCTTTTTGGTGCTGGGGACCACGGCCGGGGCCAGCAAACTGAGCTACACTCCCAGGCCATTCTTGAGTTTTAATCTTGAGACAGGGTCTTACATAGACACTAAGTTACTCAGGACGGGCTTGAATTTGCGCTCCTCCTGCCTCAGCCTTCCAGAGTGCTGGGGTTCATCACTGGACCTCGTGGGACACTTGTTTTTTAAAGTTGAGTAAAAGCCATGAAAGTGTAACAGGAAACTAGATTTTTTGCATTTGTTTAATACTTTGATACCTTTGAAAGAAACCAGTTGCGTTAGCCTCACTTCATAATCAACAGAGCCCATCACCACGTGACAGTGGAAGACCCTGTGCTTACACATTCAGAACTTCAAGAGGGCAACAGCAGAGCCCTGTGTGCGCGAGAGGCCTGCCATAGGGCTCGCCTGGGTTTGTGTCCCAGAGAAGTTGCTTTCTGTTTCAGAGAAGAGCTGATGCCTCGTGTGGTCCAGGCAGGGAGACCGAGGCAGCCTTCTCCGCTGCGCTCCGTAGCTGGTGGCCCTTGGAACTGTAACTGCTGCAGCCAGTTCTTAGCACATGCTGGCTGCAAGTTGCTGAGCTCCGCGACCAGGCGGGGTCACAGATGGGAAGGGAACTAAGAAAGCGACTGTGTTTTGTTATTTCTTGTGTTTCTGTGGTTGACAGGAAGTAGAACTGGATAATACTCGGGGTAAATGTGTGCTCTGGAACTCTCGTACCTTCCCTTGTGGACCCACTGAACTGGCTTATCGACAGCCAGTGTGAAGAACTGTTTGAAGAAGTGTTTGAAGCAATATTGTTTGGACAGAAGCTTTTCTATTAGATTGTCTACTACTTTCTTCTTATTTTTTGAGAGAGAGAATTGGATGAGACATAATTTTAGATCTCAAATTTCATTTTATTTTTGATTATTATTATTTTATTTGAGAGGAGCCTAAGTTAGCCAGGCTGGCCTGGAACTTTGGGTTCTCCCTCTTTGGGCTCCTGGGTTGCCGGGGTGGTAGGTGTGTACCACCATGCCTGGCTTCAGCTCTGTTTGAGTGCTGGGACCCTTCTCCAGGTGTATGATACCTCTGGAAAAGCATTCAGACAATTGGATGAACTTTTTCCCAGTCTCGGTGGAGTGAAAGGTTCTTTAATTCTGAAAATCAAGAGAGAAAGTCTGTCTCTTTCTACCTAGTGCCCCAGACGGGAAACCATGGCTTTGGAATGCGGGGTACGGGATACCCTGACCTCGAGCACTGCCGTTGCCACGTGTGACAGGTTTGCGTGGTGTGCGCTTTCCTGAGCTCTCTGGAGGATAAAGTGTGAGGACGCCTCTTCTTGCGCAGCTTATATTTCTAGTGAAAAGATCCGGGAATCATTGAACTTGGTCCCTTTCTACAGTGTTCGGTGACTCAGAGCCCTGATATTTGCACAGTGATTCAGCAGCAGGAGGCTGACTGCTGAGATAATTTGGGCAAGATCAGTTGCCTGGTGTGTGCCTTTCAGAGGGTACTGGCAGCCTGTCCAGAGTGGTCTACCGTGCCATGGCTGCGCCGGCCATTCAGTTGTCTGCAGTGCCTCTGTGGAGCTGAGCGGTACCCGTAGGATTCAAGTGTCATTTCAGATAGATCCACAAGGCCAGTGTTGGACACTTGACATTAAACTCTGCAAAATTCTAAAGTGCAACAGCTTGGCAAGTTGAAGTTCTGGTGCATTCAGTTCAGAACCAGTTGGGTTTTTTTCAATAGTGCTTTTGTCTTTCCACTAAAGGTCAGACTGTAGCTGCGGAGTATGGGTGTTCCCTTCTGAGAGTTCCTAGGGAAGGGGATGGAAGTATTTTCGTAGATTCTGTGTTTATATCGCCAGTCACAATGCCACATTGTATAGTTTTAAAAATGTAAATAAAGCAGCTTACATTTTTAAAGCTCCCTGTGAGCAGCTGTGTTCTAAGCCATTCCCAGCTCTCCTGGCGGCTGTTGCTCCTCTGCTTGGCTCTGTCATCCCAGGCTGGCTTTTTTCTTTCTGGTACTGGGAATCAGATCCAGGGCCTTCACCCCGAGTTACATCATCTCCAGCTCATTTTTTAGTTTTGATTTTGAGAGAAGGTTCTGCGAAGTTTTTAGCCCAGGTTGGACTTGTGTTTGTACTCCATCTCCACCTCTGAGAGCACTGGGATTACAGGCCTGCATCACTGGCCCGGTTCACGTTGTCATCCTGGGGCAGAACCAGCACGCATTGTGTTTTTGTTTACATTTTGCGGCGAGTCAGGTAGAGTTGGAATCTGGGCCTACCCTTGGTGCCATGGTGTCACACTGAGAGGGAGCACCTTCTGGGGGATGCCACCGCCTAGCCAAGCTGTCAGATGAGGTAGCCTTACCTGCCACCTTGTAGTTAGTGTGCATGACGGTTTACCTGGTGACTTAATGCCTGCAAAAGTCTGAGGTCTGGATGCAGAACCATGGCGCTATCAGAGGCCACTTCTCAGAGCAAGGCCCCTGGGGACCCACAGTAGACTTTTGCCTGCTTCCAGGGGAAGGCCCATCTTGACAGACACAGTTTAGGTGCCCATGATTTATTTAGGGACTGTGCAGTAGATGTGTGGTTAGCTCTGTTGTTCGTGGCCCACTTTTTTTTTTTTTTTTTTTTTTTGAGAAGCCTCCCTCGGCTGTGGGTAGGAGCAGGAGAGAGGTTCCGTCTGCTCTAGGCACTTTCACCTGTGCTCTCTTAAATCCCCTTTTCAGATTTAGAGGATATATTGGGTTCTCTCTCTCTCTCTTCTTGGTTCCGGGGAGCCCAAGACCTTCATACTGAGCTACAGCCATATACCCAGGCTGTTTTTATTTTGATTTTGAGGCAGAGTCACTACATTGCCCAGGCTGCCCAGGGTAGGTTCAGTCTTGCAATCCTTCTGCCTCAGTCTCCCAGAAGGTTGGAATTATAGTGTGTGCTACCACGCCTGGCTAATTTTTATGTGGGGCTGGAGGGTCCGGCCCGGGGTCTTACACTTTTTACTTAGGTGAGCCCTCTAACCACTGAGCTGTGTCCTTAGCCCCCTATAGGTTTTCTTAAACTTCCTTTTCTGACAATTTGTCTGGAACTTGGCAATACAAAAGTTGCTCAAATTGCCACAACCTCTTTGTAATCGAGAGAAAGGTGCAGTCAGAATAAGCTCTGTGGGTTGTGTGTTCAGAGCAGAGCTGAGGCTTTGGGGGTGAATTCACTGTGAGGGACTGGTCATTGCTCAGACACAGAGGGCAAGAGGACCCCTCCAGGGCCATGTGAGTGAGTTGGGTAGCCCTCTTGTGGGGGAAGTCAGTCTGGCAAACCGTGCATAAGCTGGATCCCCATCTGGGATGGTAGGCGGGAGGCGCGTGTTCAGGCCCGGGGTCAGGCTCTGAGGGCGAGTCAGCATCAGTGGCCGTGCGGTGCTTCCCCCACATCCTCACCAGCATTTGCAGGGTTTTGTGTGTGTGTGTTAAAAGAAAGTGACTTGGTATTTCATTGTGGTTTCTTTTGTGTGTGTGTGTTTTGTTTCAAACTGAGGGCCTTTGCACAGAGTGACATCTTCAGCCATTTCTAGTTTTTAAATGTTTTTAAAAATTACTTATTTATTTATTCATTCATTCGTTGTGGCACTAGTAATGGAATCCAGTGCCTTCACACTGAGTTACATCCCTAACCCATTTTCCAAATTTTTTAATTTTAATACAGAGTCTCGCTAAGTTGCCTTTTGATCTGCCTGCCTCGTCCTCCCAAAATGCTGGGATTATAGATCTGCAACACTGAGCCCGGCTTTTGAAAAATTTTTAAGCA
>PVKB01005265.1:60019-91177 GCA_004027205.1 Ctenodactylus gundi
TTCCCCGCCCCCCCCCCCCCCACTTTTTTTTATTGTTTGAGACAGGGTCTAAGATGCTAAATTGCCCAAACTGGCTCAAACTTGCAGTTCTTCTGCCTTACCCTCCCAAAGTGCTGGAATTAGAGTCCCAGTTCTTTTTTTCTTTTCTTTTTTTGGACAGGGTCTCACTCAGTCCAGGCTGAGCCTGAACTCACTGTGGAGGCCAGGCTGGCCGTAGTGTCACAGCATCAGCTTACCATGTGCCTGTCCCTCTAGTTTTGCATAGCTTCTTCTAACATCCTTCGATGATAATGAAAGCCCTGCTGTTCAAGAATGCCTAGCAAGAGCAACGCCTCCTCCTGGAAGCTCTAGATGACCTCCTCTCTTCAGTCCAGAAACTTAGAAGCCCATTTGCACCTCTCTGAAATACTGTCAGTTTCCCATGGATTTCACTCAGTATGCAGAGTGTCTGGCTGTGTTTTAAAGTTATATGTGTTTAGAAACTGAAAAAGTGTGTGGATCTAAATTTCCCACTTTCTAGTTTGCAAACCACAGATGCTGCCCTCACAGACCCTTTTCCTTTGAGCACAACAGGACTCGGGTGGCTACCTGGCAGCCTCTGCCTGGCCTCGCACCCGTAGGTGCCTGTTTGCACACCCAGCTAGAGTGGATTTTTTGAGGCTAAAGTTATTCTGGATTTATTCCAATGTATGTAAATTATTGATGTGGTTAGATATGTCTAATAATTCAGCTCTATCCTGCTACTTAATGCCTGTGCTGACACTTCCTCTACTGATAAAAATCTGAAATCTTATTATCCATCCTCACCTGTCTCAAGGCCCCTGGGGAACAGGTCTTGCCAACCGATCAGATGCTACTGGTTAAAATTCACTTTAAGAAATTTGTTTCCTCGTCCCTTGAATTATTTTTTAATTTATTTTTGTGATGCTTGGGATTGAACAAATGAATGGGTTTTCATTCTGAGCTACATTCTGTTTTATTGTTTGATACAGGGTCTTGATAAATTGCTCAGACTGGGCTCAGACTTGGGATTCCTCCTGCCTCAGCCTCCCAAAGCCTGTGCCACTAGGCTGGCCTTTCCTGGAGTTATTCTGAGAGCACGTATTACCTCTGTCTGTCACGTGCTATCTTTGGCCCTGCCATAGGCTGGAGGCTGGCTCAGTGGCCCTTCGGTTCTCTGTCTCCTCTCAGTCCCTGCTTGGTCTTCCCTGACTAGCTGATCTGTTATTGGGAAACCTGCTTTTCATGTGGGTGATGGTATAAGTGTGTGTGACCGTGTGCTGGAACCATGCCTCAGGAAGTAGGAGCTGTGCATGTTCCCACTGAGGAAAGCTGCTCTGCCTGTAGCTGTTGCCATCACCAGATGGTAGTTACCCGGCCAAGGGCCTGTGTCTCACAGATAACAGTGTGGGAAGGTGCTGGGGAGCACCGAGGGCTCGTGGAACCCCAGCTGCCCCGAACGTCCTCGCTCCATGATTTGTGGCTGCCTGGAGCTGCCTGTGCTATTGCTCGAGCCCTATTTCCTGGGACCCTAGAAGGCTGCCCTGTCCGGTTCCCTACTCCCTCCCTGTGATTCCAGCCTGTGCCGCTCTATGTGGTCACTCCTGACTTCCATGAAGGTGAGACACCAAAGTGGCCATGGTGAATGGAGGGGCATCCACAGGGTGACTGGCCTCAGTGCCCAGGGCCAGCTCGCCTGCTCACCTCCAGTGGCGTCTCCTCCCCATGGCAGGTTTCGTAGCTGAAGCAATCTTGGTCTTGGGTCCTGCCAATTAAGCCTGAAGCCAGGGCACTCATGGGCTTGGTCTCTGATGTTTGCTTTTGTGTGCATCTGCTACTGGGGAGTGAGCCAGGGCCTCCGTACTGAGCTATAGCTCTAGTCCATTTTGACTTTTGATTTTGAAGCAGAGCATGGCTAAGTTACCTGGCTGGCTTTGAATTTGTGATCTTCCTGCCTCAGCCTGCCAGAATTCTGGGATTATATAGGTTGTGTTACAAGGTCTGGCAGTTTGTGCTTTCTGTTAGAGGGGAATCCTGGACTGTGTGTCTTAATGTTGTATTTTTCTTAGCCTGCCTACCCCCCACTCCCGTGTGTGTGTGTGTGTGTGTGTGTGTGTGTGTGTGTGTGTGTATCAGTCTTTTCATGACTATTTCCTTTTTCCTGACAATGTGCTGTTCTGTTGTAGAGTTTGAGTTTTTGAGTTGCCATATTGGAATGTATTTACTGGCTTCTTCTTGCCTTTTCTCTCAAGCTCCCACTGTCCTTTCGACCCTAAGGTGGGTGCAACAAGATTGCTTTTTATTTCCATGGACTTGCATTTCCCCACTCCCACTACCCCCATAGCGATTTGCCACGAGAAACTATTTTTGCCATCTGTTTCAGTAGAGAACTGTTGGGGTCTTCAGTGCCCAAGAGCCTCAGCATCGCTGACCTTGGCCAAGTTCCTTCCTTCCCATGCAGAAATGTTACAAATTGTAAGTTAAGCCAGGTGTTGTTTTGCTTAAACACAGAAACTGCCAGTTTAGTTAATTAAGAGACTGAAAAACAACTGGAGTGTTCCATCCTCTACTCATTGCCCATGACCCCCCAGCTGGTTGAGGCCTTGCTGATTGGCCCAACATAGTTTCCTCAGTCTATTTAAGCCCTTGTACTTACCTAAATAAACTTGAGACGGCGTTCACTGAAACGACTCTAGGAGTGTGTTACTCTGTGGTCCGATTCCTGCGGGGGACAGAGATCCCTACAGAGAACCGTGTTGACATACTTGGTCAGGGAAAATGACACTTCGTCTTCTGGAAATTCTCATGCATGCACAGGTAGGGGGGAGTTCATGGTTCCCACTAGTAGGATGCTGGGCCCAGGGTGAGGGCAGGACAAGGTCAAGCCAGGGGTCTCCTGGTGGTCCCATCTCTCCTGGCTCCAGTGGCCCATCTACCCCAGCTAGCTGTTCTTCTGACCAACGAGCAGATGGACTGTAGATAAGACAGACACAAAACAAAACTTAAGAAAATGAGAGCTTCAGTGGTGCATGCCTGTAACTCCAGCGGGCTGGCAGGCTGAGGCAGGAGGTTCACAAGTTGGAGAGCCCAGCCTGGGCAAGTTGGTGGCTTAGCAAGACCATGTCTCAAAATCAAAAATAAACATGAGAAGAAGATTTAGCTCAGTGTGAGGTCCGTGGGCCTGATCCTCAGTACCACAAGGGAAAAAAATAAGACTAATTTACAAATATATTAACATGCCTTTTATGGTTTAAGGACTCTGGAGCTCCCTGGGCTCCTGCCTTTCCTGCAGACTGCCCCCAAATTGAGAAGAGTCTGTTGTTCTGGGGCCAGGATGTGTGGGGACTGAGAAAAGGGACTGTAATAGACACTGCGGTCTCTGGCTGGTTTTGGTTCTAGGGAGATCTGGGTGGTGGGGCTATAATTAATTATTAACTTGCGTATGAAGTCAGGGAAGTGCAGGCCAGTACAGCAGCAAATGCCTCCCCCGCATCAGCAGCTTGCAGCTGGGCTGGGCCGAAAAGCCCAACTGGGAATGTGAGAGAAACCAGGGTATGCGTAACAAGGAGGAGTTGGCTGGCCTTCTGTTGGCCCAGGTATAATCAGGCAGTTTCACCTCTTGGGCTTATTTTATAATATCTTGTGTACAGAGCAGGTGGTACCTAATTAAGTGCTTTAAAATCTTTTTATTTATAAGCCTGGTGACACAGGCCTATAATCCTAGCACGTTGGAAGGCTGAGGCAGGCGGAACACAGATTCAAGTCCAGCCTGTACTTAGTGAGACCTCGTCTTACATAAACAATTAGCAGGGGCTGGGGATTTAGCTCAGAGCAAAAGCTGTGTGTTCAATTCCTGGTACCACAAAAAGTAAATAAATTAAATAAATAAATTAAATGTATTTATGTCATATGTGCATATGATACAAAATTTGAAAGACCCAAAAGAAGGGTTTATGGTGGAAATTCAGCCTTTCTCTTTCCAGACCCTCCTCAGAGGTAACCGTTCCTGCCACTTTCTTTTCCAGGGTACCAGAGATAATTTCTGAATGATTCTTTGTAACTACTGAGGTAACTAAATAGAGAGACAGCTGTGTAGAGAAGTCGTGACATGTTGGTCGTCCACAACCACAGGGTCTGTATCCAGGGGTTCCGCCAGCTGCCGATCAGAAATACTGGGGGAAACAACTGAACAAATATATTCTTTTTCTTTCTCTGGATTCCTTGAATAACTGTGCAACATTTGCATTATATTAGGTATTGTAGTTAACCCCGAGAGTTGAGGAGGAGTTAATGCCTAGAGTACTAGGGACCGCCTAACCACCAGGGACAGTTCCAGCAAGAGCCCAGGGCCCCAGACTGGCAGAACTTTCGATACTCCTCTGGAGAAGATAGGCCCGTGGCCCGCAAGCACAGGACAAGATACTCAACATCACTTGTTACCAGAGAAGTTAAAGTCAAGCCTGCTGTGAGATGCTGCCACCTCGCACCCACCCTGGGAGCCACAACTGTGAAGGAACAGGAAATACAGGTGTTAATGACAGTTTGAAGGCATTGGGACCCTTGTACTCGCTGGTGGGAACTTACAGTTGGAAAACAGTGTGGTAGTTACTCAAAAATGAAAAATAATGTTGCCCAAGAAAGTATCCGAGAGGATATCCGTGCTGTGTGGAAACATTTCGGGTGAGTTGGAGCGCCTCACAGTGCTGTGCTGTGAACCCGGGCATACTGGGCGAGTGTTCTGCCACCGAGCTACGTCCTCAGCTATAGAGTTCTGACAATCTTTTTCTTGTTCCTTTTCATGGTCCTGGAGATGGGACGAAGGACCTTCACATTGAACTATGTTCCCAGTCCGTTTTTATTTTTCGACTTTGAGAAGGCTCTTGCTAAATCACTGGGTTGCCCAAGCTGGGCTCAAATTTGTGTCCTCCTGCCTCAGCCTTCCAGAGGGCTGGGATTGCAGGCCTGCGTCCCCAGGCCCTGGGACACTTGGTACTACTCCTAGGGAAGGGTGTCGTGGATCCAGCACCCGTGGGTAGGTACAGGGATCGCTGTATATGAAGATGGAGAATGCGTATGTGGTATGTATGTGTTAACAGCCACAAACAACTCTGCGTAAGACCTCATTTTATACAACTGTGCGACACAGTGTGTACCCTGGGCAGCATGTTTCAGTGTTTCTCCATACTGGAGCTGCAGCCGTGGGATCTAATTTTAAACAGACCTAGGACCAAACAAAATCAGTGTCTCACAAGGCAGCTGAGAGCAGGGAGCATGCTGCAGAGACTTCCGGCGCCGCGGCTGTTCACACCTCACTGTCCCGTCTGCAGGGGATGTGGGCTGCCTGAGCACCCGTGACCACAGGACATGCGTAAGGCTTAGGGGTTGGGTTTGCCTGTGTTATTACACTGTATCTTCAATCTTGGTCTTCAGTTTATGCAAATAGAGTGACCATTCCAGCTGCTCCTTCACCATGGAAGCAATTTGGGTAACTTTTCTCCAACTAAAATTGTTTTTATCAGTGTGCACTGTGCAATCATTACATTCAGCTTGTCATTACATTGCATTGGTGCACATGCACACCGCGTCCTGGCGGGGGTTTCCCTGCTCTTCGCCTCCCCACCTCTCACCTTCCTCCATCCCCTGTTTCCTTCCCCATCTCTGTGAAGTCTATCTTCCTGTGTTCTATCATCTTTTCACCTTAGATTTTCTTTCTTTCTTAATTTCTTTCTCTCTCTCTCTCTCTCTCTCTCTCTCTCTCTCTCTCTCTCTCTTTAACACAGGTCTCACTCTGTAGCCCAGGCTGGTCCTGAACTCACTATGGAGCCCAGGCTAGCCTTGAGCTCTCAGCAATCCTCCTGCCTTAGCCTCCTGAGTGCTAGGATTACAGGCATGTGCTACCGTGCCCATCTGTCTGTGGTGCTGAGGAATCAGACCCAGGGCTTTGTGCTTGCAAGGCAAACGCTTTAACTGCTGTGCCGTTTCTCCAACCCCTTTCTTTCATTTGTTCTTTAATTTTCTTTCTTTCTTTTTTTGTACTGGGGATTGAAACAAGAGCCTTTGCACCAAGCTATGTCCCTAGCCCATTTTATGTTTCTGTTTTAAGACAGGGTCTCACCAAGGTGCCCAGGTTGGGCTCACACATATGTTCTTCCTGCCTCAGCCTCCCAAAGTGCTAGGATTCCAGGCATGCACCACCATACCTGGTTCTAGTTTTTCTTCTATCTCAATTTTTGTTTATAACAGATGTTTCAAAATTAGTTTAGGAAAGCCTAGAGTCCTATCAACCTAATATGTGGACACAGTTGACAAAAACTGCATAGATTTTATATTACTTTCAAAACTACTTCTGTCTCTTGTAGAAAGATACAATCTTACATTCTTTTCTTTTTCTTTTATTGAGACAATGTCTCCCCCTGTAGTCCAGGATGTTCCTGAACTCATCATGTAGCCCAGGCTGACCCAGAACTCTTGGCAGACCTCTTACCTCAGCTTTCTGAGTCTGCCATTACAGGTGTGTGCCACCACTCCTGGCTTACCTGGTGCTGCAGGGTGGAACCCAGGGCCTTGTACTTCCTAGGCAAACACTAACCATGTTCCCCTGACCCCCATTGTATGTTCTAATGCTGCCTAGTATTTCATGTATGTGACACAATGTAGCTGGACAGTTCCTCCCATCACTGGACTTGGAAGTCCTGGATTTTAAATGTTATGATCAGTGTCTTCATTCGTCCAGTTGATCATTGTTGTGTTGTTTTGTATTACTTAGATGCCCAGGAGTGCTGGTGCTTGGTGCCCACATGCCCCGTGCTGCCTTCCCAGATGTGAGCACCAGTATCTGTCTTCCCTTAAGAACATCTCTGCTTTAATTTCAAGCGACTCCTTGGAGTCGTTGTTGGGGGAGTTTGTCTATCAGCTACCACTGTGGTCAGCAGAGAGATGAGGACATCCTGCTCTGTGTGCAGAGCAGGTGCACAGCACTGCCTGCTTCCTGGGCCGGGTACGGCTTCCCCATCCATGCTCCTGTCACTGGCCCACTGGGACCCACTACACCTGCCCTTTGGGAACGGAGAACTGTGACTAAGAGCAAATGTGGGGAAAACCGACACCAGAAGGCTTCTCCTGCGTGCTCTTCCTGGACATGGAAAAAGGTTGCTGCTCATAAAGACCATGTGCCCATGAGGACGGAGCGTGGGAGCGGGGTAGGGAGCCGGGAGGTGTTTTCAGGAGCATATGGTGCATTCTTTTCATTCTCCTCTTGGGTGACAGTGATTGATGGAGTCCTCTGAGTCCCTGTGCGTCACTTACTTGTGCAGCTGGCAGTGGGGGCGGGGCACAGTCAGTAAGGCTGGGCAGAGGATGCGGGGATGTAGCGGGAGGAGGCAGGGCCTGGATGTGACACCCTGCTGACATTTTGCAGTTTCGCATCTCAGCAGCGTCATCTGTCTTGCGCTGTCCCTTCGAGCGAGGGCTCCGCCTTCGGACTTAGCGCCCCGCTCGTTCACTTGGATGCCAAGATACCTATAGGACAGAAGGAGGAGGAAAGGGAGGGAAGTCCAGCCAATCCGTGCCAGTGCAACTTTGGCCATTTCTGTTCCTCACGTGGCGAACCCGGCATGGATGTTGTGGTAGCCATGCGGGGCAGTTAGAGCACTTGCCTGGCCAGCGCAAGTCCCTGAGTTTGACTCTCCCGCACCACATAAGCCAGGCATGGTGGTGTGTACCTAAAATAATTCCAGCCCATGGAGGCTGAGGCAGAGGGATTGCTGTGAGTCTGAGGCCAGCTTGGGCTACATTGTTCAGATCCAAATTGAGATGCAGATCAAGACCCAGTCTCAAAAAAAGGGGGTAGAGGATGGGGAGCAGGCCTGTCATCACAGCACTCCGACAGGCTTAATCTGAAGGATTGCAAGTTTGAGCTCAGCCTGGCCAACTTAGGGAGACCCTGTCTCAAATAAAGCAATAAAAAGGGGCAAGATACATGTGATCTGAAGAGAAACCAGAGCATCAAATACAGCAATAAAAAGGGATTGAAGCTGTAGCTCAGTGCAAAGGCCCTGGGCTCCATCCCTCTGCACCTGCCCCCAGAAAGGGAGCGTCAGAGGCAGGGAGGAATTGCAGCAAATCAGATAAATGCACAACAGTCCCAAGAGGTGCTAGGCTTTCTTTTTCCTGACTACATAAAGGCAAAGAAGTGTTTAAAAATGCAGCAGCAGTGATTATGTTGTGGTTAGATCACATGCGCCGTGTGCACAGGAGAACCGCTTCGCCGTCTTGAGCCAGGGCTGGGCCCCGTGCCTGCGTGCAGAAGCCTGGGGGACCCTGGGGGACCCTGGAAGCAGTGGCCCAGTACTCTCCATTCTTTCCTCTTTATTCCGCTGCTCAGCCCAGCCTGTGGTTCTTTTGCACAGTGGAGGTGGTTTGCCCTGTTCATGGACTGGACAGCTTGGTGCCACCTGCAGCGGGCTTCCGGGATCCCGTCCCCTTCTGTTGTGTGGTGCTGGCTATCGATCCCAAGGCCTTCATGCTGAGCCATATCCATAACCCATTTTTAGTGGTTTTGAGACTATCTCGGTGCACTGCCCACTCTGCCTCAGTCTTCCAGAGTGCTGGGATTACAGGTTTGAGCCATTGAGCCCAACTCAGACTCGCATTTTTAAATTCAGTTTCTTTGAAGTCCTCTGGGCAGCTCTTTTCCTGTAGGTGATATGGGTCCCTGCATCTCTGCTTGGGAGCCTGAGGATCTTCGATGCCTGGTGACACGTGGCCATGCTGTTCTGTGGAAGACAGCATGGAGGATGCTTCGGATCCTTTGGAGTGTTGCACTTCAAATTGAGTGTGGCTTCCTACCTCCTTTTAATTTCTTGTTCGTGAAGCATTGTTTCGTAAGTGCCTGTTGCCTGCTGCGTACTTTTTACTCTATGATTCCACACGTGGGTCTTTATGTGTGGTGCTGGCGCCCAGGGCCTTCACCCTAAGCTACATCTCCAGCTCATTTTTAGTTTTAATTTTGGAACAGGGTCTCACTAAGTTGCTAAGTTGCCCAGGCTGGGCTTGAACTTGCAGTCCTCCTGTCTCAGCCTCCCAGAGTGCAGGATGCCAGGCCTGCACTTCTGCCCATTCTCACGACAGCCCTGTGAGTTAGCGGGTACTGAATCCAGCCTTCTGAGGAGGAAAGTGTTCCTCAGAGAGATGTTTTTGCTCCAGGTGATCAGTTTGAATACATTGCTAAAGCAAGTTTAAGCCAGGCTTAGCAGAGCCTGAAATCCAGTGTGCAACTGCACCCCACAGATGCTGCAAGAGGCCCGCCTGTCCTGCCCACTGTGTCCCCTTTGCCCTGTCTCAAAGCACAGGGACATTTTGCTTTAGAAAAACAGGATAAGCCTTGTGGAGTGGCATATGCCTGGAATACAGCCCAGTACTCTGGGAGGCTGAGGCGGGAGGATCAGAAGTTTGAGTCCTTCCTGAACAACTTAATGACTTAGCCAGACCTTGTCTAAGAGCACTAAAAAGGAGGCAGGAGACTAGAGTTGTCCTCAGTGTGAAGGCCCCTGGTGCCATCTCTGGTACCACAACACACACATACACACATGCGCCACAACACCCTCCCATCAAGGTTTAGACCTGAGGGGCTTTGTAAGTTTTCAGAGGCCTCACTGCGCATTCCTGCCCATGCGAGGCACATTCCCAGGTGGATAACTTCAGTCCTGTTCACTGCACTGATCTCTGCCGCTTGTCAGAGCAGAGTGGGACTGAGGTGTGTCCTGCAGAGGTGGCAGTCTGGATTTAAGTCACTATCCAGCCGCTTGCTGCTGTGTGGTCTTGAACAGGTCCCTTCGCTCCCTAAGCCTCTCTGCTTCTCACTTCGAGGGCCACGGTATAGAGCTCATCTCTTTAGACACAGAGGTGCCATGTGTCTGCCGAGCAGAGGTCCGTGCTCAGTAGCTGTGAGCTGCAGTTGTTTGCATTAAGCATGTTTTGTGTTTTGGAATCCTGTTTAGAGCCAGGAGAGCTCTTAGGAACATACGCAGGTGATTACATGGCCCCCACCTCCCACATAAGCCTTCCATTAGGACCTGTGAGCGGGAAGTGGGGCTGGACAGTCTGGGAGGGAAGGAAGAGCCTACTTAGTGTGGTCAGATACTGGCATAGTCGCCAGAGCCAGAGGGTCCACAGGGCTGGGCACAGCTGACCAAGTCATGTTGCTAGACAGACACATACACAAGTTATACTGGCGGTGGCAGGGCAGTGGCCCTGGGACACTGGCGGTAGCCAGAGCCAGAGGCAGTTGCTGAGTGCAGACGCTGTTCTGGTGCTTCTTTTCCATTAACTACTAACAACCCTCTGAAGAGTACTGTTATTGTCATCATCTTACAGATTAGGAAGCTGAGGCAGAGTGGGTCCATTAGCCAAGGACACTCCATTCCAGTAGTGGTGCGGAGATCTTGCTGTCCATTTGTGGTTTTAGTTGGTGTGCTCTGTGCTCCCTATTCTGATGAAGTTTGCACTGTAAATGGGTGAGTCAGTCCTAAAAGGAGCTGCGACACTGGGTGTTCATCCCTAATCCAAAACCCAGCATGCTCCCAACGTCTTAGACTGCTCAAGCTTTAGCATTGAGACCACAGGAGGAAAGAAAACTCCCCGCCTGACCTCATGTGACAAGTCACAGTTAAGATGAAGATGCACTAGAATACTGTATGAAACTACTGTCAGGCTGCCAAGCGTGGTGGCACGTGCCTATGATGCTAGTGTCGTGGTTTGGATCTGGAGTGTCCCCCCCAGAGCCTTGTGCTCTTATCGGTACTGTGTACTGGTGGGAGGTGGGGCCTGGCTGGAATGAGCAGATGTCTGTGGCTTGACCCGGAGGGGCGTGTGCTGGTTCTGCTCCTTTTCCCAGACTGGTCTCAGTTCCGCCATGCTGTGAGGATCTGTGTCTCCAGCTCTGGCTCTGCCTCTAGTTCTGTGCCTCCACCATTTTCCAGCCACCCACCCGTGAATGGACAGTGACTTTCTGAAACTGTGAGCTAAAAAGAATCTTTCCTCCCTAATTTGTGCATGTCAGTATTGTGTCCCACCAATGAAAAAGTTGGAGGCTGAGGCAGGAGGATCTCAAGACTGAGCCCAGCCTGGGCAGCTTAGTGAGCGATCCTTTCTCAAAACAAATTTTTAAAATGGGCCAGGGATGTTGATCAGTGCAGAGGCCATGGGTTCAGTCCTCAGTAACACACACACACACACACACACACACACACACACACACACACACACACACCTACCTTCAGGATGTATGTATAAGGTGTATACAAAGTATAAAGAAGTTTGTGTGCAGATTGGGGTCCTACCAGTAAGATATGTCGTCATGTATAGGCCAGTGTTCTGAAGAGGGAAACCCTGCTGCTCCCAAGCATGTCAGCTGGGGGCCACTCAGCTGGTATGGTCTGCCAGGGGACGGGAAAGGCAGTGAGGAGAGACAGACGTAGCTGGTATATTAGTGTGCTGGGCTGGCTGGACATCCAAGCCCAGGGCGCCTGTAGCTTTGATTTCTTCTGCAGCCTGTTGCTGAGGTTGACACATCTTCCCGCTGTCAGCCCTCTGTGAGCGTGTGGCCTGGAGCCTGTCTGTCCCTCCGTCCGTGTCTCCACCCCAGCCTCTCTCCTGAGAACACCTGTCAGACCGGATGTGGCTTGCCCAGCGCAGCCTTCTTCTGCATCCTCTCTTCGCGCTGGGTCTCACCTAGCACACCTACACTTAGAACTACTGACAGAACTCTCTCAACTCCAGACACATACACAGAAAACCAAATAGGCTAAAGAGATTCAGCTTGAAGAAGGAAGAGAAAATTCCTTTCCCTCTGTGTTTCCTTGTGCCTCAGAACTGTCCAGTTTCCCCACAGAGGGAGAGAACCCCCTCCCCCCAACACCCCGGGAGCAAGATGAGCTCCTCTCACAGCCCTGAAGAGGCGCATGAGACATGGCTTCAGCACGGCCCAGTGGCATAGGCTTGCCATCCCAGCACTCTGGGAGGCTGAGGCAGGAGGATCACAGGTTTGAGGCCAGTTTGGGCGACTTAATGCCCTAGTGAGACCCTGTCTCAAAACCAAAAGTGGGCTGAGGACATAGCTCGGTGCAGAGGCCCTAGGCTCAAACCCCAGTACAGAGAGAAAGAGACAAATAGCTTTAACTTTTGCTTTGAGATGAGATGTTGACCAATAAGCCATAGAAGAAGCAGGAAAGAGCAGTGGAGGCTAGTGAGAGGGGAAAGGGTGAGACAGTTGTTTTCTTTTAGAGGAGTTGTGGGCCAAAGTTGAGCCCTTTCCTGTGAAGGAGACCCCATTAGCTTGGTTATTTTTTAAAACATATCTGGGTTTTATTATCTGCACATAAATCATAGGTATAATAGATCACTGAAGTTTAGCAATAAACACTTCTTATAGTGATTTACCTTAGGAGCCAACATGATTCAGTAAATGTAAATGGTTCTGACTGCAGATCTGCGGGGTAAGGGTGAGGGTGGCCTGTGACCTCATACTGTATACAAAAAGTATTTCTAAATGAACCCATGACCTCACTTCAGACCGTAGTGCTCTTAGAAGAACACATAGGTATGGGTATTTGTGTCCTCTGGTTCAGGCGGTGGTTTCATAACTGTGACATCAAAAGTGCAATATAGACAAAAACATTCTCAAGTCATATATCTGATAAGGGATTGTATATAAAAGCAAATATATAAAAATCCTGTGTGACTCAAAAAGATGATGGAAGGAAAAGACGAGTAGTGGGTATAAGTGATGGTTTCCTAAAGGTGACCCGCTCCGTGCACACATGGGTGGCTGCTCACTGCCCTTAGCAGGGTAACAAAAGCCGAAGCTGTGGCGAGACGCCCCTAGGCTCTGTCCAGACACCAGTAACCAGAGTGACAGATGAGAGGAAGGTGTTGAGTTGGAATCCTCACGCACAGCTGCTTTGGAAGCAGTCCAGTGTCCTGCGAAGATTCGCTGCCTGGGACCCGTAACAGGCCCATTCCTGAATGTCTGCCTAAGGGACAGGGTCAGATGTCCTTGCAAAGCCGTGCTCACCAGCGCTTGTCACAGCGCTGTTTATCACAGCCTGCCTGTGCAGGGTGGGCTCCGTGAACCAGTGAATAGGTAGGTGAAACAGTGCATTGTGAGTGATGTGCAAGGGATTGCTCAGTGCTGTAATGGTGTGGAGTTCAGGTGGGTCTATTTTACGTTATGGAGGAACTGTGATCAGTGTGCTAAGTGAAAAAAGCTGGTCACCCGAGGCCACATGCGTGTGTGATTCTATTCATGTGAGATATTCGGAATAGATAAATCTGTAGGCAGAAAGTAGACCAGTGGGCGGTGGAGTTAGGAATCAAGAGTGACAGTTAATATTTACGCAGTTTCTTTCTTGAGGCAGCTAAGTGTAACTAAACCTGATACTAGTGATGGTTTCTGAACTGCACGAACAAACCCAAAACCATTGCATCGCATGTTGTAATCACGTGGCTGTGGATTTCATCTCAGGAAAGCTGTTGTCGGGCAACACGCTGTCCTATCTCATGATAGCACTGTTTAGGGATGGTTCCCGTGCGTGCTGATGTCTCGCTGAGGTGGTCACTGTCAGAGTTTGACTTCCATATAATCATGAAGGTCACGCTTATACTTTGGGTTTCCTTTTGGCCAATGAGCACATAGGCCCCCAAAGGTGAGAATGGCAGTAGACATTCTGTTCCTGCTTGTGTGAGGTCATGTCGGGCAGGCCTTGGGGCTGCTGGGACACAGGTCCTCAAGGGCCCAGGGGGACACAAGCTCTATCACGCTGCTCTCAAGGTTGCTTTGGGCTGTGGATCCAGCCAGTTGGAAAGGCAGTCAAGGGAAGAGGCTTGGGATGCGTGTAGGTTTTTTGATGAGGCCTGAGGTGGAGAACATCACTTCCTGTCACACCCCAGGCCCACAAAGATATACTTTGGGAGGTGTCACCCTGACCAGCAGTCACTCGTAGCTGTCTCCTAGTATTTAAATTGAACAATATGCTGTCTGTGCATGAATCTTAGTACTCTGGGAAGCTGAGGCAGGAGGACGGAACGTTCAAGCCAGCCTGGGCGACTTACCAACTTAATGGGACCCTGTCTCAAAATCAGAAATCAAAATAGGCTGGGACTGTACCTCAGAGTGAGACCTTGAGCTCAGTCTCCAGGTAGTATGGAGAAAAAATATTCACCCCATATTGCCTGAGTTTGCCTATCTTGGCTCCAGCTTCATGGTGAGCTAGAACAGTGTTACATATCCCGCCTGGCTAGTGAGTCCATCAGCGGAGCCAGGCACGGGTGTGTATTGATTTTGTGCTGACTGATAATGGCTGGGGTTTCCACAGCGTGTCCTCGCAGACGCATCCTTGGGGCCCCGAGGGGACACCAGGGTGGCTCCCTTCCTGTGGCCTCTCAGCTTCCCATAGCCACCCCCTCTGTCATGTCGCAGCCTCCACAGGAGGCAGCCCAGACTGCTCACCTTGCCTGTGGCCAGCTAGGCCACAAAGAGGGGTTCCGCAAGGACAGGTAGAGCCTGGGAGTTCCTCCCCCAGACAGCGAGCATGCTGTCCCCTGGTCATGGACTGCAGCCGCTGCAGCCTGGGTCTCTGGACCAGGAAGCTCACACTTTTGCTGCAGAAGTGGCTGGGGGTGAGTGTTGCTGCCCTTGTGCTGCACCAGGCTGTGGGCCAGGGCTGGAAGGCTCATGCTTGTGTGGGTGAGTCGTGAGAGGCTGCACGTTGAATTTAGAGGAATGCGAGGGCCTGGTAGTTTTACCAAGTTCTTTCGCGTACCAGCAAGGGGCTCGGGCTCTGAGAAATCATCTCAGAAAAGCATCAGGGTCTGAGAGAAATAGCAAAATGCCATCTGCAAATAGGGATGCCCCTGTCACCTGTTCCTTACAGGGAGGTTAGGAAGACTGAAGGATGGTCTGATACAGCATAAAAGTCACTACGAAGACTGTGCCTTGTAAATCCTGGGCGTCACGGATGACAACAGCGTCATCTTCTCAGTGTGAGACAGCAACAGGACGGTAACTATTAATGCCGGATGTTGTAAGACCCCGCTTGGGAGACCTTGGCAGCACTCCGCTCCACTAGATGCTCGCGGAAGCACCCGCGGGACGTTCCATTTCACAACTCTGTTGAGTCAAGTGCGAATAGGTTGGCAGCTACAGAAGGACCACAGAGGGCTGGCCTTGTCCTTGAGCAGGTCAGAGCATCATACACCTCCACTGGGCTGTTATTTAAATGTCCAATGTGAGGGTTTTCTTTTCTTTTTTTTTTCCTTTTCACTTTTCATGCTTTAAGCCAACTGCACAGTGTCCCAGCGTAAGCTGTCTTCCCTAGCCAGCCGGCCTGGTGGGCTGCGCTCCCCACCGTCTGCGCCTTAGCATCCCGCCATTGTTCCCAGCCATCAGCCCTGTCCCGCGCAACTGCGGCCCACTGTCACGTTGCCTGCCCTCCACGTCTTTTCCAATTCCCAGCTGCTTATAAAGCATTTCTACATTGCAATGTGAAATACAGTTTTTAAGAGTTTTTCAAGATAATAATTTGATAACATAATGCATTCAAAATGTTTCGTGTGAAATTGCTTCACGCTCTAATTTGGTACTTAGGTTATTTGGTTAAAACCTGGTAGTGTAATTTGGATGTTGAGCGTGCCCCCTGGTGGCCGCTGTGGTAAAGGTTTTGCCCCAGGCTGGAGTGGTTGGGAGGGGCTCTATACCTTTAAGTGAAGGGGCCTTCTGGGAGATCTTCGGTGGTCTGTAGAAGCCTGCCCCAGGGTGCCTGTGGCACCCCATCCTTCCCTCTCACTCTTTGGCTTCCTGGCGAGGAGGTGAGCAGTTGGCTCCACCACACCCTGCCTGCCAGTGCCTTCCAGAGGCCCAAAGCAGCAGGCCTGCCAACCTCAGACTGCAGTCTGGGGAACTGTGAGCCAAGATAAACCTTATTTCTATAGAAGGTAAGTATCTCAGGTTTTTTGTTACAGTGTCAGAAAACTAGCAGATATAGTGGGTCTAGTGTTGTAGCTCCTACTGGGCCTGGTTTTGACTAAGGCACATTAGTTTTGATTTTTTTTTTTTTTTAATCTAGCAGAGCCTTTCCCCTTTTCGTCGGTTTATATGAAGCGAGGCTCACATACACTAAGCAGCCCCTTGTGCCCCTGTGCAGGAGAGGTGGAGAGCCATGTTCATTGGCATCCCATCCTGCCTCTTCCTTGTTCTTCCAGCCCCACTGTCCCGTAGGATGTCAGAACTGAGAAGGGATTCACTGTCTAGTCTTTCTGACCACCTCTCCCTCTGTTAGCGGAGGGAGAACCAAGACCCTGGAGAGAGGTGGTGGTGACCTGGCCAACTCCCGGGGCAGGGCTCTCTTGAGCCATGCTCCTCTCCTTGGCTGGGAATCCTCTGCCCCTCTTCCTAAGCTGTCACCAAGTCCTAGTATGGCACTCTTGAGATGTTTCTCAGTTTCCTCCCTTCCCATTTTTTCCTGTCTGGTTCCGCTCCTCAGCCCCTCGCAGTGGGACAGGCTTGACAGGGACCAACCTCTGTCCCAGATGCCTCCAGTATGCTGATGGACTTGCTGTGATCACTGCAGTCAGCATGTCACTCATCTTCTGTGAAACTGCCAGGAGCTCCCTGCTTTTCGTCTCAACTAGTGTCTACCCTCTCCTCGTGGGCTTGGTCCTCCAGAGCCTCGCTTCACTAGATGCCCAGGCTCACTCCCGAGGCCCAGACACCCACAGCCTTCTCTGGGCTTCCCTTGCATCCACCATGTTTCTTTTGTATTTGCGGTTGGCCAAGCTCCCTGCTGTGAGGTCCACCTGTCTCTCCAGCTGTCTTTTCCACTGGCCAGCCCAGGTCCCACCTCCTGCCTCTGTTCTCCCTGATTATTTCAGTGTCCCCTCTCGATTCCCAGACTTTCTTATTGGGTCCTTCCACATGGCAGTGGAACCAAGAGCCTTTCCATGTGGTTCTCCAGTTTTTCCTTCAATTCACACTACCTTCTCCTTGATGGATGGATGGGGAGAGGAGAAGCAGGTAGATTGACAGATGATAGGAAGGATGGAGGGAGGGTTTTGCCATGATGGAAATCAAACCCAGGGCATCACGGGTGCTAGGCAGTCTTTTACATTTAATGCTCTTCAAAGACAGGGCTTGTGTTGCTGTTTTTCTTATGTATTGGATTTTCTACACTGCTGTGTAAGTGGTCGGCGATTCTGCCTAACTTACTAGGAGCTCGTTGAGCTTTTCACAGATGTCCTTCAGACCTATGAGTTGTACAGACATGTTGAGCCTCCGCAGCTGGGGGGGTGGGGAGGGTGAGGCTTGGCGGGTCACATCCCCATTGTCTTCTGGGTGGGGAGGGACCAAGGCTGGGGTGCTGCTTGTTTCTGTGGGGACCTCTCCAGGTGTGAAGGATGCTCATCCTAACGTGTGTGTGTGTGTGTCGTGGCAGTGTCCCCCTCTGAAACTATACACTACTTCTCAGTCTTAAAGAAGGTAGTCGTTACCTAAGAATGGGCAGGAAGAGTGCTGTCCTTATCACTGTGTGTGTTTTTCCAGTATAACAACAGAATTGGCCTGGTGTCTCTCCGTGTGTGTCTTTGAGCCAGTAATTAGCTTGGGGCTTTTTTTGGTACAATACTGGAACGGTGTCCCAAGATTCAGTCTGGTTGTTATCTAGGATGTTTTTTAGAACCCAGTAAGTACTGTGTGCTCCCCCCAATATACACCGATATTGAGAAAGGAATATGGTTGTGTGAAGGAAACTGGGCTGCTTTCTGAATGTTCAGTGTCCCCTTTCACGTCCTCCTTCCCTGGCACTCGTTTCTGAGCCAAGGCAACTGCAGAGGTCACTGTACTGTGCACTGTGTTCTCCTTGGCCCACAGCCCCTCCAAGAATTGCGCCTGCTAAGAGCTCATAAACTTGGAGGTTTCTTTGATGTCAGCAGGACTGAGTCCACCCGTGCCAAATGGGTTGGCCTTTCTCCCTCTTTGGCACAAGAGAGAATTGGCAGAGACCCAGCCGAAGGTGAAGCTGACGAACTCGGGCATAGTCGTGACCTCAGTGCCACTTCTGTCCCCTGTTCCTCTCTTGCTCTGAAACTTTGTCCTCCCTGCCTGCCAGGGACCCCTTAAGGTGCCTGGGGTCTTGCTGTCTCCGGAGGTGTCTTCAGCACACACAGGGTGCAGGGCAGTGCACCTTCATTTCCAGAGAGTGACCCTGCTTTGTAACATCTTTTTCAGGTGGATGGAAGTCTGCCTAGTTGAGGAATTGCCGCCAACCACTGAGCTGGAAGAAGGGCTCCGGAATGGAGTATACCTTGCCAAATTAGCCAAGTTCTTTGCCCCGAAAATGGTATCAGAGAAGAAGATCTATGACGTGGAGCAAACACGCTATAAGGTAACAACCGAAGCCTAATAGGTTTTGGCTTCCAACTCAAAGTGAAAGTTTGGTATTTCCTATCCTTTCTCATCTGCCCCAACTGTTTCTAGAAGGATGGGAGTGGGCGGTGCTCTCTGGAGCCTGTGGGGAATCGTTTCCAAGTTAGCAAAGTGTTTCTAGTTCTGGGCAGAGGCCAAGACCTCTGAGGTTTGGGAAATTCTAGTCCTTCTCCCTGTTCTTTTGGGGAGATCATCCGTGACTTTGCAAGTGTTAGGAAATACAAAAGTAGGGACACACTACGTCTTATTTCCCACCACCCAACACAGTTTATTCTTCCAAATTTCTTATCAAGAAAAGTCAGACCAGTCTGGGCTATGAACATGTGACCCTAAAGAACTAGGGCCAGTGAGCTGTGTCGTGCCAGCACTCTGTGAGGCTGAGGCAGGACGATCACATGTTTGAGCCCAACCTGGACAACTTAGCAACATAGGGTGAATGGTCATGTAGGAGTTGAAATGAGACTTTTTTGAGTGCAACTGCTTTTCAGAGCTGTTTCCTGGATAATTTGGGAAGAATCAGGAAGCAAAAAGTCATCATAGCTCCTTTGGAAAAACAAGAAAAAAAAACCCACTATTAAATACAGCTAGGAGGAGTTGGGGAGAAAAAATGCAGTCATAATAAATGCCAATTTTGTGTTAATTTTAAAATCCTGGTCTTTTAGAGATTCACTGGAGCATTTACTGATAAAATATTCTACTCAGAATAATCGGGGCCAGAGCGAGTAGCTGATTCAGAACTGGCCAGAAGCTCAGAACTACAGGAGTTGAATAATAGCAACTTGCCAAGACGCTGGCTCAAAAATCTAAGAAGTAGGGGCTGGCAGACTAGGTCAGCAGTTACAGTGCTTGCCTAGCAAATGCTAAGTGCTTCAGTTCAGTGCCCCAGCACCACATAGAAGGGGGATGAGGTGGTGCACGCTTGTAATCCCAGAACTCGGGAAGCTGAGGCAGGAGGATTGTCCTGAGTCCAAGGCCAGCCTGGGCTACAGAGTAAGACCGTGCCTCAAAAATAAATAAATAAATAAATAAAATAAATAAATAAAATCAAAGAAGTAAAAAAGAGGCTGGGGGTATAGCTCAGTATGAAGTCCTTGGGTTCCATTTTCAGTATGGTGGAGGGGAGTAAAGTCACGAGAGAAGAAAGTGCCATGTGCTGTTCCCCAGCCAGCAAGGCCCCTGGAAGCCTGGGCGGTGCAGAAGTGATCCCAGGTGGCAGGCAGGGAACTGGAAGTGGCAGAAGGAAGGAGGCTGTGCAGCTGTGGCGTGGGAGCCCACCATGCTGCTAAGCTAAGGAAGAACACGGGCCATGCAAAAGCTGCCCTTTTCAATTCACAGGACAGACCTTTCTCTTTTCTTTTATGAAATTCCTCAAAGTTCCCAGTGTTCTTGACAGAAATCTTTAGTGGCTTACCAGGTAATCAAAATTTTTTATAGTACTGGGAATTGAACCCGGGCCTTTGCTTTGAGCTATAACCTCAGTTCCTTTTTGTTGTTTATTTGAGACATAGTTTTGCTAAGTTGTCCAGACTTGTGATCCTCCTGCCTCAGCCTTCCAAAATGCTGGGATTATAAGTGTGCACCACTTTGGCTTGGTTTAGGGATGGGGGGGCGGTTAGGGGGAGGGGAGAGGGCACGGAGAAGAAAGGACTCATCCTGATGATAATGCTGAAAGATAAAAGGTAATATTGTAGCCAGTGCATTGATAGCTGCTCCCAGAGTCATGATTATGACAGATGCCTGGGGAACATTTGTTGGAAACGGCTGATAGAAATTTTCCTGTCCAAACAAAGGATGGATATGGGAGGCATGGACGACAGGGTATGAGGCTTTAATTTTCTTTTTGCAAAAAGGTTGACCTTCCCACATGCAACTGGAGAGAGGCACACCAAAAACGTGGTTGGTACTGACTTAAATCCCTAGGTCGCAGGTCCCTCCCCTTGGTTCTTTCTATTGGCAGGATTCACAATCTTCCCGAGAAGATCTAAGGCATTGGCTCAGGGCCAAGTTAATCACAACGTCATTACTCAAGGCCAAGTTCATCACAACATCATTACCTTTATCCCTCCTTTCTCTTTCCGCCTTTGTTTGGTCACCTGGTCAGGTAAGGCGCCAAAATGTAAAGATCCGCCATCTTGAACAGTGTGCCACTGCTACCACTAGGTGACGCTCACAATTCCCCCCTTTTCTTTTTTAACTATCTGGCACATTTTCATTTGTTTTTTAAGAGCCAGTTTATCACTCAAATTTTTAACATATAATAGCACCTTTTATCATGGTCTGATGGGGACCAGTTAATCAGGTTGTCCTGTTGTTTCGACACAGAGATTTGTTTACTTACGAGCACTCCTATAAGCCCTTAGATGAGACCCTGATACAGAGAACAGTGTAGGACCCCGGGGCCATTACCACCTCGGCCCTTATGGTGAGAGGAGTTAAGGGAGAAGTTACTGTTTCTCTCATCTTTTTAAGCTAGCATTGCACATCCAACATAGTATAAATTCCCCTCTCATTAGCTAGTATCTTGTACAGTAACCTGTTTGTTTGTTTTTTTAAATCATCTCATTGGTTGTACCTAATTATTTAAATATGTTTTTGATGGCATCCCTTGTGTGACTAATGGACTTTTGTTGGTTCTAGAAAACATCATTTATCCAGTCTAGGTTTTCATTAGCCATACTGAGTCTATTATTAGGAAAATCTCTGGGCCTAGAAGATCCATTAAGGACTACAAACCTTTTCTTAGCCCAAAATAGAGCTGAGGCCTAGAAAGGCTGCTGAGGCCTGTATGCCAGAGTGGAATGGAGAGCCAATTGGACCAAAGTATAGGTCTCACTGCGGTCAGCCATGAGGTTCTCAAGCATTGCCCTCTTGCAGTACCACCAGACATTGGTTCAGGCCCCATTCAGTGCAGACTGGTTGTTTGATTTCTCATAGGACAGGCCTTTAGGCCTTTATCACATTGAGACATGATTCCCACAAACTTTAATCATCCCTCCTGCCTGGAGAGGCATGAGGTATAATTAGTGTCAGGGAGTGGGGGTCCAAAGACTTTCGGAGCCCTCTGCCGTGGTCCCTTAGCATCTGGGAACTGCAGTGGCAACATCCAGCAGGATGTATTACACCAGGCCACATTGTCCTGCAAGAGAGAGATCACATATTTCATGCCCAAGGAGTCTGAGGACCCTTTAACGGGAAACAGGGTGACTTGAGCCTCCAGCCATCCTGTCACGCCTGCATATTAAGGACATGCACAGAATATTTGATCCATTCCAACTGGGCACCCAGGTTTTTATATGTAATAATTTCTCTATATCCTGTTGTTGTAAGCCCTTGATATTTATCTTATTAATATTTTGTAACCCATAGTTAGTTACATTTTTACATGGCACAACCAGACTAACATTAAACTGAATGACTAAGGAAATCATAGGACCAGAACTTGAATCAACAGCCCTTATAAGACCTGTAAATATGCCAGGGATGTATGCTTGATATCCATTGTCTTTTTTGGCTGGTGGACTGGATGCCTTTCTGCCGGACGTACAGCTGTCTCTGTGGTTAGAAGCACCTGGTATCTTCAAGTCTTGATTAGCACCAGGTCACCAGGCTGGAAGTGATGTGCTGTGAACTCAAGAGGGGGTGTTTGGGCAAGAAGTTCTTTTAGCCTTAAGGAAGACAAAATGGAAGAGATAGATAATGCATATTCCCTGAGAAATTTGTCCTTAGTTTCTATGGTCGGGAGATCTGAAAATGCACCCAGGTATGGCAATCCATGCAGCATCTTATAGGCTGATAACCCTAAGTCCTTCCTGGGCATTGTCCTGAGTTTAAGGAGAGCTATAGAAAGACATTTAGTCCAAGGCAATTTAGTCTCTGCAATTAGCTTAGCAATATGACTTTTAAGAGTCTGATTCATTCTTTCTACCTTCCCAGAAGAAGGGGGATGCCATGGGGTATGAAAGTCCCACTTAATCTGTAGTGCCTTTATAACATCCTGCAACACTGTTGATGTGAAATGACTACCATTATCAGAGTCCACATGACCAGTCAGACCAAACCTGGGGATAATGTGCCCTAATATTACCCGAATCACAGTTCTGGCAGTGGCATTTACTACCGGGCAAGCTTCTACCCATCCAGTTAGATGATCAACTATAACCAATAAATGTCTTAGCCTTTCCACCCTTGGCATTTCCGTGAACTCCACCTGTATACTCTGGAAGGGCCTCAGCCCTGGGGGGTCTTCCCCCTTGAGCTTGTTTTCTCAGAGTTTTTTATTAATCTTTTGGCAGATAATAAAACTCCTACAGACCTGTTTGGCTAGAGCACAGATAACTATACACCCATAGACCTTTAACAGTGTATACCCCACAGCCTGTGCTCCCCAGTGACCTTCCCGGTGTAACATTGACATTAATTTTCTCATAACAGATTTGTTAAGCATCTTCCTGCCATGAGGCAGGACCCAGTTTTCCTCTTTGTCTTGAGAAGCATTTCTCCCTGTCATCCTTTTATTTCATCTGCTGTGAGCACAGGCTTAGGAGTGGCTTCAGGTATAGCTGGGATAAGACTGAGGATTCTGATCTTATCCTCCAGGGAAGCCTCCCTGGCTGCCTTGTCTGCCAGCCTGTGTCCCAGAGCCTCAAAAGAACTTCCCTTTTGATGCCCATTTATATGGGTAACAGCTATTTCTGTAGGTAAGAGGAGATTTTGTAAAAGTTCCTTGATTAGACCTTTATGAGCTAATTCTTTTCCCCAGCTGTTTTAGTTCCCTTTCATTTCACATTTTCCAAAAGTGTGGACTATTCCAAAAGCATACCTTGAAGGGCAAAGAGTTTACAAGACTGAGCTGACCATTTGTTAGGCAATCTCCTTTTTGTTTTTTATAACAATTAATCTTTTCCATTAACCACTGTATATTTATTATGCCTTTCGCCTTCCAAAACTCGGGAAGAGACATCCACAAACAGTTTGGCCCTCCTGAGAGTGGAATATCACTTAAATCTTGTCAGACCTTGGTCTGATATTTTATAATACCCAGGCAATTATTATCTAACTCTTTAGGATCATCTATTGTTTATGACACTAGAAAGCTAGCTGGATTTAAACAAGCATCAGTGGTCAGAACTAAATCGTCCTCTTTTTCCGATAGTATTACTTTATACTTTGTGAATCTGTTAACCAGTACCTGAGAATGCTAGAACCAAAGCTGTAATTAGAGACTGTCTTAAGTTTTTCCAGTATGTTTCCCTCTTTCATTGTCCACAGGAGGGGATCTGGCTCTTTCAGCAGCTCGAGATAAAGGCTTTTAGTTTTACATGCATAAAAGTCAATCCAAAGTCTACAATAACCCACCATTACTAGAAATTTTCAAAGAGTTCACTTTTTGTCCTTGGCCTGGGAGAACTCATAATTCCTCAATCCTTTCTAGATTAATCCTTTGTTTTCCCTCACTAATAAGATGATCTGGATATTTAACTTGCTTTTTAGTAAATTATAACTTACTTTTTGAGATACGTAACCCCTTTTGGCCCAGAAAATTAGCAGATTTACTATAGCCCTTGAAAGTTTTACATTATACCAATAAATCATCCACATATTGTAAAAGATTAGACCCTGGGGTAGAAGTGAACTCCTCCAATATGAACTCAAGTGTTTGGCCAAATAGGCTAGGTGTTTCAGAATCCCTGTGGAAGCACCATTCACCAATATTGTTTCTTTCTTTTTTTATTTATCAGATTTTTCCAGTTGAAGGCAAAGAGATTTCACATTTGGGTCCAATCATCCTTTAAATCTATTATACTAAACCATTTGTAGTCTACAGGAAGCTTACTTTAAAAACAAATATAGGTTTGAAACCCTTGGTAGGACTTCATCATAGGGAACTCCTGGCACCCCTATTTATTTTACCAAGAGCTATAAAGGTGTTTACTTCTATTTTTTTTTCTTATCTATAGGGAGCATTTCCTCTTAAGGTGGCCCAGTTTTTTAAAAATAATTATAGCAGTTTCCTCCATTTTATTTAGCTTTAACTAGATTGCCCAGCTTTTTGGAGATATCAAGCCATTGTTTTTTTTTAACCCCCCTTTTCTATCGTAGCAACTGTGAGTCTCGTTTTGCTCCTCTCCATCTTGTTCTATAAACAGTTTTTGAGTTTCCCTTAAGAATTTTTTATAGACCTCTTTATTCCATTTCTTTAATTTTGTAAAAAAAAAAAAGAAAAAATTTCCCCCAATCTGGCCAAACTCCTAGTTTTAAAGTTAAGTTTAAAGCCTCCAACCACTGGAATTCTACAGATATTAAAAATTCACCGTGGCCTAAAAGCCACTTTGCTAAGAGGAGAGAATAGAACAAGCAGCCTCACAAGTCCTGCAACATACCAAAGTTGCCTGAGGCTTTGTCCTGCTGGGGTGACAGGTAAACTGGGAGCCCATAAGGACCTTGCATCTCCTTTCCAGAGACAACAACTGGGGCTCTAGACCTAGTGTCCTTCAGCCCTGGGTATAATGAGCCCCTGAGCATCCTTTTTTTTGCAACAGTTAACATATAAAAGCCAGCAAATAACCCTTGGTCACCTCCTGGTGCAGCAAGGAGCTCCCAGCCTCCTTCTCTTCCCTCCCTTTTCTTAGGTTATGGGTGAGAATTCCAGCTTCCAAAGATTTTTATTTTCTCCATTATCTGGTAGCAAAAACCTCCTGTTTTATTTATTTATTTATTTTTGTTCAAACGGAAGCCTTATGTTACTGATGGGGACTGGGCATTTAAGCAACACTTTGGAACCCTGGGACTGACTTTTTGACTCCCTTTTTAATTAACTCTCTGAGATCTTGCATTTGAGCCCTGTCCTCAGGGTCATTACTATTATTTTAGCCAGGATCATATTAAGAAATATGCGTTCAGCTGATTGACCCAGTCTTTCTGGAGGATACTTTTTCTAGATAGTAACTACTGCTCTCCAAATCTTTCCCGTTTTTTCCTTGAACAAGACACCAATAGTAGACATCAATTCAGCCCAGTTGTGCACCTCTCAAAACAGTCTTTTCCCATCTCCACCCTTGAGTTGGTAAAGGGTGAGGTCTGTTCCCAAGGCATCTTTTTATTATGTTAATGTTTTAACTTTCCTGTTTTGTTTGGCCCCACCAGCATGGGCCCTTGCATTTTGGCGAAATTGCAAACTTCTATTTTGTGTTGTTTTTCCTTTTTTTAACCCTTTATACAAGAATGATCCTCCCAAAATTTTAATGTGTTCCCCGGTGGACTCCAGGGGAACCTGGGAGAATTCCAATCATTCCGGCAAATCCCATCTTTTTACCGGTAGGCCTGGAATTTTTACCTACCATCCTCACACAAATAGATTTTGAGTCTTTTGCCTGGAGAAGACTCAACCCCCATCACTGGAGATTTTTTGCTGATCCCCAAAATTCCTGAATCCCAAAATTCCTGAAGATGACTCAACCCCCATTACTAGAGATTTCTTGCCAAACCCCAAAATTCCTGAACCCCAAAATTCCTGGAGAAAGCTCAACCCCCCATTACCGGAGATTTCTTGCTAACTCCAAACCTGGTCACCAAGGCAGTACTATGATGATTCCTTTTTCAACCTTCCTACCTTAGTCCATGCGTGAAGATTTCCTGACCAGCCACGGGTTTTATTCTTTTTGTAGCATCACCCTTACTGTCTCCAAATATAAACAGTCTCAGGCTTTTTCACGGCTCTGTGAGAGGTTGGACCCCCCAGGCAGAGTAGGCCACCTAGAAAACTAGATGGGGCACCTCCTCCTCTTCTTGGGGTGTCCCCCTCCAGCAGGCATGTAAATCCTGGACGAGCCCCCAAATTGTTGGAAATGGCTTGTAGAAATTTTCCTGTCCAAACAAAGGATGGACATGGGAGGCATGGACGACAGGGTATGAGGCTTTAATTTTCTTTTTGCAAAAAGGGTAACCTTGCCACATGCAAGTGGAGAGAGGCACACCAAAAACGTGGTTGGTACTGACTTAAATCCCTAGGTTGCAGGTCCCTCCCCCTGCCTCTTTCTATTGGCAGGATTCACAGTCTTCCCGAGAAGATCTAAGGCATTGGCTCAGGGCCAAGTTCATCACAGTGTCATTACTTTTATCCCTCCTTTCTCTTTCTGCCTTTGTTTGGTCACCTGGTCAGGTAAGGTGCCAAAATGTAAAGATCCGCCATCTTGAGCAATGTGCCACTTCTATCGCTAGGTGATGCTCTCACATTTGGGTGCATGCAGGTTGGGAAGACACGTGCATGGTGGTTGGCGTGTGACCTGTGAAACCAACCACCTTCAGAGAACACCTGCTTCACTGGCTTTGCTTCTGTGAGCTTCCGTTTCCCCATGTGTGAAATGCACCTAATAACTGTAGTGTCTACATTTGTAGCGATGTTGTGACAGATGCAACTGGCCAGTGCCGGGAGATGGGAATGCCCAGTAAACAGGGGAGGTGGTGGCTGTGCCGAAGCACCGTGGCTAGCAAGTGGAGCCAAATATTTAGGCCTACAGGCAGGACTTCCACGGAGGGTCATGACCCTGAGCCCGAAAGCTGGGTCAACCTGAGTGTTTTGTCCATTTATACCTTCAGCTTCCTCATCTGGGACGTAAGCAGACTGGCCTCGTTCTTGGTTTGCAAGTTCTCTCCATGTCCCCATATGCTCCGATTCCTACGGACCGTAAGTCAGCGTCCAGGAAGATGTTCCAGCATCCCTCACCCAGGCAGCTGGAGCGAGCTGCCCATGGTCGCTGGTGTTGGAATAGCAAGCACTTTCTATATGAAATCACAAGAAAAAGGAGTTTATATTTCTGTCTGAAATACAATGAAGTGAGTAGGTGAACAGAAGAGTGTTCTGTCCTGTCTGTTATGAACAGGTAGAACTAGAAAAAATAGCTTTGCTAAAAATAATTCCAGCACCTGAGATTGTTTGGAGCTTGTTTCTGAGACCATTTTAGTTCTAATGGAAGTGAAGCAATGGCTGGCAATACTGACGCTGCAGCTCAAGTTCTTAAACATGTGACCGGAGAATCCCAAAGGCTCGAAGCTGGCTTCCCTCGGGTGTTGAGAAGGAAGGATTTGAAATCTGTCTCATTTACTTTAGAAATATGACCAGAATAGCCATTTTTTCTTCCGTACCTAATGCACGAAACTTTAAACCTTTTCCTGACTCTGGAGGTTAGCAAAAGTTTCAGGCCCAGTCCTGTGGTGCAGTAATTATAACAACTGATGTGGGCTGCGTGCTGAGGTACCTTCTGCAGCTGTGTTTCCATTTATTCCAGTATAATCCCTATGCTCAGAGAAGCACTTTATGGCTAAAGAACCAAGGCCCAGTGGAATTTGCAGTTCAGTTAACAAAACTAAGGAAGACAGGGTGTCCGTGTTAATGCTTTGGGATGGTTGCAACCCACCAGTCACGTATCCCAGAAGCCCATTTGGGGTTGGAAAAAATTGGGTTTCTTTAACTCACTGTGACAAGAAAAACGTGTACCCACGAAGCTGCTGGGAGAAGTGAAGGGTTCAGCATAGATTTGACTTGGTGATGTAAGAAGGGGTTAGAGCAGTTTCCTTCTGGAAAAAGAAAACAGGAAGCGGATTAGGCTGTTTTGATCTAGGAAGCAGGAGGACTGAATGGGGGCCGGGCTGTTACTAGTTAAGAAATTTCAGGGATTAGTGTTAGTTGGGGACATTCCAATTCTTTGTTTTGTTTTGGTTTTGCCGTACTGGGAATGAAACCCAAGGCCTTGTGCCTCTAGATAAGCACCCTACCACTGAGCTCCCTCTCTAGCCCTTTTTAAAATTTTATTTAGAAACAGTTTCCTTCAACTTCCCAGGCTGGATTTTTGCATTTCTGATTCTTTTGCCTCAGCTTCTCAAGTAGCTGGGATGTACTGGCATGTGCCACTGTGCCCGGTGACATTAATTTGTTGTTTGTCGGACGTGCGTATATTTTGGTCATATCCATCCTCCACCCCCCTCCCGCCTTCCTCCACCCTCCACTCCTCCTCCTCTTGCCTAATAATGGCCTCCCCTCTCCTCAGCTGTTATCTTGTTCTGGATTCCACACATCAGGAGAAATGTGATTCTTGCCTTTTGGTTTCTGACTTACTTTGCTTAACACAATGCCCTCCAGCTCTGCCCCTTTTCCTGTGGATGACACGCTTTCATCCTCTGTTGTGGCTGAGCATGTGTGTGAGTACCACATTTTCTTAATCTGTTCATCAGCTGATGAACAGTGCAGAGACCACCTCCTCATCTTGGCCGTTGTGAGTTGTGCCACAGTGAGCACAATTATGTAAATTTCCTTGTGGACACGGACGTAATTCTTGGGGTATATACCAAGGAGCCCACTCCTGGGTCATAGGGTGGTTCTTACTGTTGAAGTCGAGGAGCGTCCATATCGATTTCCATAGTGCTTGTGCTGATCTGCACCCCCACTAGCTCTGTAGGTGGCTTCCTCTCCTTCCCCCACCCTTGCAGGCATTCGCTGGTTTCCGTATTCTTGATGGTAGCTCTCTGGTAGGTGAGATGGCAGCCCGTGTGATTTTTGACTTGCCTTCCCCTAAGGGTTAAAATTGTTGAATATATTTCATCTACTTGCTTGCCATTTGTACTTTTTTCTTTTGAGAAGTGTGTGTTCAACTCATTTATCCATTTAATGATTGGACTCTTTGAATTTTTTGGTATTAGTTTTCTGTGTTCTTTATGCACCCTGAATACTAATTTTGTCAGGAGAGTTTCTTCCCATTCTGGAGGCTGTCTCTTCACTTTGCCAGCGGTCACCGCATGAACCTCTGTCATTCTGTGTCATCACTGGCTGGCTCCTGTGCTTTTGGAGTCCCACTTGGGAGTCTTTTCCATGCCCGTGGTTCCTAGTGTTCCCCTGTGCTTTCTTCTTGCATTTTCAGTATTTTAGGTCTTTATACCCAGGTCTTTGATCCATTTGGGACTGAGTTTTACACAGAGGAAGAGATGGGGATTTAGTTCCAACCTTCTACAGCTGGATATCCATTGCTACAGAGGCCGTCCTTTCTCTAGTGTGTGTGTGTGTGTGTGTGTGTGTGTGTGTGTGTGTGTGTGTGGCCCTAGCACCTTCTATTCTGTTCTCATAGGCTATGTTCTTGTTACTCTGGTGTGTAGTGTGATGTGAGGCTGGGGATCGTGACCGGCAGCTTTGCTGTCTTGGCTTAGGATGATACTGGCTCTTCTGGCTCTTGGGAGTTTCTTTTTTTCTCCACCATTTTTTATTAATATATTTATGCAATACATAATGTTTACAATGAACTTGAGTATTTTGTGCACATATATATCATATCAACTTTACCATCCCTTCCCGTTGTTGGCCCTCCCACACCTTCCCCACTCCCCCTTAACTCCCACTGTCACACCATGTGATTCTATAAAATGCTTGTATTCTGGGTTTCCCAAATCAAGGGAACCATACAATACTTAACACATTTAATCTACTGTGTCTGGCTCGTTGCACTCAAATCACCACTCTTTAGCTCAGCTTCCCACCTGTGGAATTGACTGCAGTGGTCAAATCTTGATGCCTCTTCTCTGAGTCTAGCAGATCCCTTTATTGGGATATTTGCAAAAGTTCTTTTTTTTCCCCCTGTATTTTGCTGCATCTTTGTTGATATTCTTTAACTTGGCCTCACCAACTGGTCCATATATGAAAAGAAGTATAACAATGTAATTCATAAGGCTAGAAAATGTGAGAAAGAAAAAGAGAGAAGATAAAGTTCAAATATGTTAGCTTAAAACCGAAAGGTAGATGGTTGTACCTTCAGAAGGCATTCAGGTCATCATTACATCAGTCAGTTTTCTTAAGATAAACTTACATCAAAGACTGAATAAATGAATTGCTACAATAAATGAACTTAAGTCTATATAAAATTGCTACATTAAATGAACTTAAATCTATATCACATAAATATACTTAAAGCAATAGATATGATGGCGTATTTAGTTATTTCAGAAATTTTTAACTTTCATAACTTACATTTCACTGATTACTAACATTTTGCCAGATTTGGTTTATCATTTTACCTAGCTATCCATCCATAAATTCATTCATACACATTTTTAAAGATTTTATACCAACTCCCCATGTTGAATGTAATTATTCTCTTTTGCAAACTAATACACTATTAAAAATAATTATGTGGGAAATTTTCACAGAGTTTATAAATAAACAGCTGGTACTGTTTTAGAAGTATATCAATCAAATGATTCAAATGCCAATCTTTCTCTTGTTACACTTTCTCATTAGATGTTTCCTTTACTCCATGTTTTTTGGTGCTGCTTGTCTCTCTGCCTCTCTCAAAGAGGATAAACTTACATCCAACATCAAATAAGTGAATTGCTTCATTAAACAAGCTTAAGTCTATATCAATTTGCTATATTAAATGAACTTAAATCTGTATCACTTAAGTGTGCTACAGTTAAAGCAATAGAGAGACATATTAGTTATTTCAGATTTTTTAAACTTTCATAAATTGTTTACTCACATTTCACTAATTATTAACATTTTTCCAGATTTGGTTTATTCTTTTACCTACCTATCCATCCCTAACTTCATGCATACATATTTTTAAAGATTTTATACCAGTTCCCCATGTTGAATGTAATTATTATATTTTATAAACTTGTATACTATTGAAAATAATAATTATAGG
>PVKB01005265.1:91277-104317 GCA_004027205.1 Ctenodactylus gundi
ATAATCCATCTCTCCAGACCAGTGCCTAATCTGTCAACAGCACATGGTTTCATAGACAATCCATAATATTTAAATATATGAGACTGTTGGGGGACATTCCAGAGCCAAGCCACAATAGTGTACTATAAGCTTCTTGTATCTGGAAGTTAATTTCTTTTCCTAGATTAAGGAAATTTTCTTGCGCTATTGCAGTGAATAAATCTTAATACCTTTGGTGCTGTCTTTGGCTCATTGCCCCACACCCATAATTCTGAGATTGGCTCTCTTTGAAACATCTATCCACTTTTGTTTCCAGCTATTTGTTCATTTCTAACTTTGGAGTCATGCCTAATTATATCATTTGTTTCTTCAGTCTCGTCTACAAATCTGAAATTCTTTCTTCACAGTATTCTAGTCATATTCCTCTGCTGTCACATATATTTTTCATACTCTAAATTTCATCTAGATTTCTTTTTAGATTTTCCACATCTCCATTAAAATGTTCCTTCATATTTTTCATTTCCTTATTTACCTCAGCCAATCTTTTATTTGTGGCTTCAGTGTGCTCAGTGAGCTTTGTCTCCACTAGGGCCATTATTTGCTTAGTAAGATCCTCTTTAAGCCTGCTGATCATTGCTTGCATTTCTTTGAGAATACCTTGTTTGAACTGGTTGTTTGACTCATTTATTTGCTTTTTGACTTCCTTCCCTATGAGTTCCACTATTTCGGGGCCCGTGACATTAGTTTCTGGGGTCTCAGTCACGTCTGTGGGTGCCCTGTTGCTCTGTCTTCTTTCCATGTTTCTAGTGTTGAGGGATGTCACACTAGAGGCTTAGCCAAGAGGTTTCTTTGAACGGCTAAGAGGGTGTGTGTGGTGGGAAGCCGCAGTTTTTCTTGGTTCTGTGCTGGGAGTAGGCAGTGAGGGCCAACTAACAGTCTAATGGTCTCTGAGGTGTCTTGTTCACCCGTGGCCACATCAGTAAAGCTCTCCCACCTGTCCTGGCTTCCCTTCCCCCAGGTCAGGGCTCTCCACCCTCAGAGGTGTGCCCACTAAACTGAGCCATTCAGGGCGTTGGGAACCTTTCTCTCCTCTTTCCAACTGCTTCTTGTGCCAGTTTCTTCCTAGGCACAAGGGTGACCCCAAAATCCCTGCTGGGCTCTTCTGAGCTTTCTTTTACTCTAATCGGCTCAGTCTTGGGCTCTTTTTTTTAATTTTATTTTATTTTATTTTATTTATTTATTTATTTATTTGGCTCCTGCTATGTCATTGCCTGTGATAGCCGCCAAGTGCTGCTTCTGATCTGGGCTCCCGGGGTCCTTTTCTAAGAGGGAGCACATTTTGTGTTTGTAGTATACATTACCCACAGGTTCGTTTTTCTGAGGCTGGGGCTTCCAGCTGCGACAATTCCCACTTCTCCCAGATTCGCGCTGACCTCAGACTAAGGTTCTGGCCTCCAGGCTTTCCTCCATCTGTGGTCTTTGGGTATCAGCAGCTCAGGGCCATGCTGTTTTCCTCCACTTCCAATATGACTTAAGGATTTCCGACCTTCCCGCGGCCTCTTGTCAGTTGTTGCGGTGCTGCTTCCTCTCCTAGCTCAATCAGATGTCTCAGGCTCCACATTGGCTTTCCTCCTCTGCAGATGCCTGTGGCTCCCAGACGTTTGCTGCCGGCCTGGAATGGCTTCCTAGGCTGCTGGCTTTTTTTTTTTTTTCCCTCTGTTTATGATGTTCCTTCGGGATTTCTGACCTTCCCTTTGTCTCCTTTCAGTTGTTGGGTGCTCCTCCCTGTCCTAGCTACATTGAACAGGCATTTTATGACTGGATTCTCAACTTCTTAAGTGGGTCAATGAGGCGACATTGTGCAGCTCTGTTACTCGGCTGCCATCTTGACCCAGAAGCTCTCGGAGTTTCGATGGTAGTTTTAGGGCTGTTTTTCTGGTTCTATAAAGAATGTCTTTGGGATTTGGGTGGGGATGACATGATTCCATAGTTCACCTGTGGTAATATGGCCATGTTCACAGTCTCAATTCTGCTGATCCAAGGGTGTAAGAGGTCTTTTCATCTGTGTCTTCTTAGATCTCTTCCTTCAGTGCTCTGTGATTTTTATTGTAGTGATCTTTTACCCCCTTAGTTATGTTGATGTCTTAGTTACTTTGTTGTTGCTGTGACAAAATACCCAACATGCACAAATTAGGGGAGGAAAGGTTTATTTTAACTCACAGTTTCAGAAGGTCACAGTCCATTCATGAGCCACTGGCAATGGTGGAAGCACATGGCAGAAGCAGAAGTGAAGGCAGCTCCTCAGAACATTGCAAACAAGAAGCCATGTCCCAGAAGGAAAGGAGGAAATAGCATGTAGCCTTCTGGGCTCTGTCCCAGTGATCCACTCCTTCCGGATCCAGCCTCAGTGCTCCTCCTCTTCCATGTTTAAACCCCTCATCTACCACATGCCTGTAATCTATGATCTACTCCATGCCAGTCTTCCACCACACACCTGTAGTCCAGCACACACCCATCATCTACCCTTCCAGACCAGGCCCCCATGTCCTAACAGCATGCGGTTCCATAGATAGTGATTTTTGACAGCCAAATACAGAGACTTTGGGGGGATATTTCAGATCTAAACCGTAATTAGTTGATTCCCAGGGTCAGTCGTCGGTGCGTCTTTCTTTCTTTCTTTCTTTCTTTCTTTCTTTCTTTCTTTCTTTCTTTCTTTTTTTTCTCTTTTTTTTTGAGACAAGGTCTTGCTTTACAATCCAGGCTGGTCCTGAACTCACTATGTAGGCTAGGCTGTCCTAGAGCTCTTGGTAACCTTTCTGCCTCAGCCTCCTGAGTGCAGGATTATAGACTTGTACCACCATGCACAGCTTTTGTGGTGCTGTGGAATCAAACCCAGAGCCTTTTGCATGCTGGGCAAGTGCTCTAACTACTGAGTTGGTATACCCCCATCCCTCTTTACTTATTGTTTACTAAACTGTTCTCCTGATTACTTTATCAGCTAGTTCATTATTGAGGTATAGAAAAGGCATTGACTTTTTAAAAAATGTTAACTTTGTATCCTGGACATTTAATTATTTTGCTAGGACTTTGAGTTGTCTTATGGTGCCAAAGGCCCACGCATCTGTCTTTGTCGGACATGGTTGAGGACTGTCTTTATCTTGTTTCTTCGTGCTCACAGGGCAGCCTTGTCTGAGAATTTTATTTTCTGCAAAGGTTGGCATGCTGGTTTACAAGCATTGCAATGCCATGGTCTTGCAGTTAGCCCTCTGTATTCTCTTTCTTTCTCTTCTTCCTATCTTATACATCTCCTGTCTTGTCCATCCCTACGTTCCTACTCCTTTCTCCTCCCTAGAGCTAATTCATCGCAGCTAGCTAATTTCTTCCTTCCAAAGAACAACTAAGTAATACCTGTGTCCTGTGTCCCGCCCCTGTGCTGAGGTGGAGGGAGGTGGGGTTTGACCCTAGGGAAGGTTTTCAGCTCTTGACCTCAGCAAATCACTTCTTTTTTTTTTTTTTTTTTTTTTGGCTTAACCATGCTCACTTAAAAAAATGGGAATGGCAATGATCTTGAAGGTTATTTAGAAAATTAGAAATATTTACATAAAGTACTTGAAACATGTAGTCCAATCATAAATTGTGACCACTCTTAAGAAGTCATAAACACTAACTAAATGTTCATTTGCCTGTGTGTTCCAATTTCTAACAATAGTGAAAATACTTTTTATTTGATAAAGTATCAAATTGTAAAAAAAAAAAAAAAAAATCACAAAATGTGGGAAAAGCCAGACTTTAAGAATCTACTTTTGGATGAAAGTAACTTCAAGTTTCATCAAGTTATATGATGAAACTTGCTGGAGTTTTTTGTACACTTATTAAAAATTTTTAAATGCTGTGTTATGTATTTAATTAATGAAAAATAGACTATTTTAAGGGTCTTAGTGTTTGGTACAACTTCATGAGACACAAACGAGAATGTCTTATTGGTAGACTGTGCAGAAGGAGTGGCCTTGTGTATTTAGGGCTTTGAAGAAGGAAAGAAAGACAGGCTTCGTATTGCATGTGTATAAGGAAGTCTTGTACAGCATTTCTACTGAAGGCTTACGTATTATTTAAGGTTAAAATTAAGGTTAAAATTTAAGGGGGATTAAAACTAAAATTAGCTCTAAGTTTTGGAGTGGTTTCGTGTGTGTGTGTGTGTGTGTGTGTGTGTGTGTGTGTGTTGTGTTGTGTTGTGTTTTGAGACAGGGTCTTACACTCTAGTCCAGGCTGGCCACAAACTCACAGCAGTCCTCCTGTCTCAGCCTCCCAAGTGCTGGGGTTATAGGCACACACCACCACATCCAGCTAATTTTTATATGGTGCTGGATGACTGATCCCAGGGCAGGTACACACTGGGTAAGTGCTCTAATTGTTGAGCTATGACTCTAGCCTCTTAATCTTTGTAATTTTTTTTATATTTTCAAGGTTTTGTGCAGCAGTATTACATGTACAGTCAGAAATAAGAAGGTATTTCATTGTCTAAAATTCTTGTCTGTTTTTCTTGAAGTTACTAGACTTCCCAGCATGGTTTCCAAAACCTTAACAAAGAGTGAGTATACATTACCAGGTGCTCTGCACACCTGCACTCACATGTGTGGGCCTCAAAGCCTCCTTAGCATGGCTTTTGAGATTCAAGTTTAAAGCTACCCAAAGACGCGAATTGTGGAGACTGGCATGGTCTCTCACAGATAGCTAGGATGTTGCTGAGATACAGTCTGGTCCTTTGATTGTTTCTGCTATTTGTTTATTTAGGTGTTAATAACTATTCTTGGAGAAGTACAGTGGAAAAGCATCCTGCTAATGAAAACAAAGGTGATTATTATGCATGGCTCACTTTCAGTGATCTTTTCTTTCTCTCTCCCCTTCTGCCCTCACCTTAGAAGTCCGGCCTTCATTTTCGGCACACAGACAACACCGTGCAGTGGTTGCGCGCCATGGAGTCCATCGGCCTCCCCAAGGTGAGTGAGAGGTGGGCTGCGGCAAGAGGCAGTGCATGGGTGCCCGCTAGGAAGAGTGACCAGGCCGAGCAGGGAATGAGAATGTGAGAACCAGACAAAGCTCAGAAATGACCGTGTGTGCAGCCTGTGAGAAAAATAGACACTTGGGCGGGGTGGGGGGTGGGGCGCAGTTTGCATTTGGTAAAAATGGAGGAACCATTTCTTATTTCAAAAGAAGTATAGAACCACAGAAAGTTGCAGAAGTGGCGCGCCTGTGAGTGGCCTTCATTCATTGTCCCTCGTCATGACATCACGCAGGACCAGGTTGATGTTGGGTATGAGTGTGAAGTAGCTGCGGCCTTATCCTGTGGTTGCTGCTTTAGCATGATTTCTTCATGAAGTATGGGTACAAGTGTGTGGTTCTGTGCAGTCGTGTGTTCAGTGTGGTTTGTGTTCTGGGAATAGATCTGTGTCCCCTGCACCATGACCTAAGGACAGCCACCTCAGAGAACCAGTGTTTCATGTTTTATCCCTCCCCATCCTGTCCCTGGTGACTACTCCTCTACCCTTCTAATCCTGCTTTCTTGAGGATGGTAGGTCTATGGGGTCCTGTGGTGTACCCACAGCATCCTGGGGTAGGTCCACGGGGCCCTCTGCTAGGGATCCCTCTGAGAGTGACTTTTCCCCACTAACCATGTCCGTGGGACCCATCACAGATCTTTGTACCAGTAGCCTGGTTCTTCACATTGCTTTATATCTATAGCTGGTCCTAAACTCACTGTGTAGCCCAGACTGGCCTTGAACTCATGGTACTCTTCCTGCTTCAGCCTCCTGAAGTGTGTGTCACCATGCCTAGCTAATTTTTATGTGGTCCTGGGAGATTGAACTTACTGCCTTGTGCATGCTAAGCAAATGCTGTAATCACTCAGCTAAGCCCCCAGCCCTTGTATTATTAAAGCCAGCTTGACTATCAGAAACACTCAGCACAGCAAAATCAAGAAGATTCCTTAGTGAAAATTACAAATGCCCATTTTTAATACATTTGTGCTCATTTTTGCTTTAGTTCAGACTCAATTTTTTTTTTCCTCAACATGACGAATATTTATTTCATTCTGTCACTTTCTCTCAAACCCAGCTCCCTTCTCTGAAAGTTGCCTATACTCTGTTTCCTTCTGGGCTCTGGCTGTCACACAGACTTCCTACCTTCAGATGGTGATTAGTCATGCTGAGTGGGGGCTGGGGGCCCACAGATGAATCAGGAAAGAAACTCAGGAGGATTTTTTTTTTTCTGAATGAAGCAAGATCTGATTAGGATAAATTCTTTCTGTTTTGATAGATTTGATGTAATCCTTTTCAAATTGTAAATTTGGGACCGAACAAGTGGTGTAGGTAACAGGTTCTGTTTTAGTGTTGGCTTTCGTCATGAAGCCATCACCATGCTGTGTTGCAGGGATGGGAGGCTAAGAGTGTCGGGAATCACCTTGATGGGGTGGCTGTTGATTCCTGCACTGATCAATGCTCAGTGCGTGCTCTGCTCAGTGTCGCACTAGGTACCTGGGACACAGCACTCAGTCAACCACAACGACCCCAGCTTCTTGCTCCAGAAAGACACACCGGGGAGGATATTTAAGAGAAATATAAATATAAAGGTTCTTGTTTGAAGAAAGGAGGGCTGCAGAGCTGGCCAGCAGTGTAGCGAGGTGCCTGGGGAGAGCAGTAGCTGGTCTCTGCTCACGTGGAGCTCCAGGCCCCGTGTCTCCTGGCTGGAGGCCGGTGATCTCAGCATCACTGGCTTATTGACCACAGGTGGCTAGAGGGACCCAGAGGCCTTCGAGTTTCCGAGGCTGCATCCATGGCTTGAGGCCCATAGGGTGTACACACCGTCAGGGCGAGAAGCTGCTTCTCGCTGTCTGTGCGTTCCTCGGGGTCCAGCAGAAGCCTGCGCTTGAGTGCCACGCAGTGCATGAGTCCATTTAGGCTTTCAGGCCCAATGGCGTGAAACACTTACGAAAGCAAGGAATGTGGCTGTGCTCATCTTCTATGAGAAGTTTCAGCCCACTACTTCGTCTGCTCATACTCGGAACAGAGGAGTTTTGCACGTCACTTGGAAATCTGTTTCCCATCAACCTTTTGCTCCAAGCTTAGGAAAACCATTGTGAGTGTGTATTAGGAGCCTTGGTGTTCATTGTAGTAATTCCATAGGAGAAATCACATGCTTAGAAAAAGCACAGTACTCACCAGGGTGGCTTAGGATAGGGGGAAATTGGGAGGGGCTGGTTGTGTAGTCCAGTGGTTAGAGAACTTGCCTAGCATGCCCAACACTCTGGGTTCACACCACATAAAAATCAGCCAGGTGAGGGGGTGACCTTTAATCCCAGCACTTGGGAGGCTAGGACAGGAGGATTGCCAAGTTCAGGGTCAGCCTGGGCTACAGTCAGTTGAGGACTAGCCTCAAGTACAATGTGAGACTGTTTCAAAAATAAAAGGTAATGTTGGGTTAAAAATGAATGTTCAATCATGGGATCTGGTACTATGGTGAAAAAATAATGTTATAATATTAAATAATGTTAAATATTAAAATAATGTTATTCAAGAATCATGAGATAAAAGCCTTTTAAACATGTTTTTAAGAGACATGTACATACACTGCACAGTGTTGTTCTAATGGATAAACTTAAAAATGCCAGAAGCAGGATACAGTACGAAAAAAAAAACCCCAAAATGCAGGAATTCTAATATCTGGGAAATAGTATTAAGGTGTTTTTTTCATACTTTACATATTTTCTAGATTTTTTGTTTGGTGCAAATGTACTACTTTAAGCAGAAAAAAAAAACTGAGTATGTATTTTACTTCTAACTCATGTTCACGGAACTGTGCACCAAGTTTTTAACAGCATAAGGATGGAGCTATGAGAAGCCCCCTTCTTCAGGCCCACAGACCTGCAGGTGGTCACAGGGGTGAGGGTGCAGGGTGAGACACTGCCACCTGCTACTCTCCTCCTGGTCACCTGGGAGATGTGACATCAAGGTGGCGCTCAGTGCTCAGATTGGTCTTTTCTGTTGTAGAGTGAAATGAGGCCATGGCTGAGATAGTCCTGTACATTTAAATAACTGTAGAGTACCAAGGACAATCACAATGGTATTATTTGGGAATTAAGGTAATTCTCAGAAGCAAAATATAGTAAACATCTCATCTCTTTTGTTTTCCAGATATTTTATCCAGAAACAACAGATGTCTACGATCGGAAAAACATACCAAGAATGATATATTGTATTCACGCACTGAGGTGGGGAAAACACAACGGGAGACTGCTAGGAAGGAGATTCCCAGAAAACTGTGATGTCGGTCTTAAAAGATCTTAAGTGACCTTAACAATCTGAAGAACTTTTTGTTAGATTTCATTTTGAATTTGAAGTATAAAATTGAAATAATTCCCACCTAGAAACCATCCTAAAACCTGAAAAAGGAACTGCTCTGATTTCTAAAAGTATAAGTAAACTTTAAAACCAGAAAATGCTGAAAGGTTTGTAAGTACAAGGAGAGGCTCTTAGGTGTGGAACCCACAGTGAGGGGTCTGACTGTAAGGTAATGCTGCATTCTTGAGTTATGGAGAGTTATGTCCTTCAGGTATGTTTACAGATGTGGGTGAAACATGTCACATAAGCAGCTTTGATAGTCACCGTGACCTTGCCTTGATGCCGTTTTTCCTTGGTGGTAGTAGGGACCAAGCACCGAGCTACATATCCAGTCTGTTTTTGAAACTTTGATTGCGAGACAGAGTCTTAGCCTGTTGCTAAGTTGCCCAGACTGGGTTCAGACTTGCAATCTACCTGCCTCAGCCTTCCAGAGAGCTGGAATTACAGGCCTATGCCACCAGGCCCAGCCTTGATTGTTGTTAAAATTATCAGTAGGACTCGCTTCTTGCTATCTATTAGGAAAATCCGATGTAAGAGGAGTTTTGGTTCGTTTTGATTTTCTATTCAATAGAACTTAGAGTGTAAGGGCAAAGAAGAAACAAAGTTGTTTTAAACTAGTTAAGACACATTCATTGGGGGCTGGGGTGTAGCTCATTGGTTAAAGAACTTGCCTCGCAAGCACAAAGCCCAGGGTTCGATTCCCAGCATCACATAAGCTAGGTGTGGGGGCACATACCAGTAATCCCAGCACTTAGGAGTCTGAGGCAAGAGGATTGCTATGAATTCCAGGTAAGCCGGGACTACATAGTGAGTTCAGGATTAGCCTGGACTACAGTGTGAGACTCTATCTTAAAAAAAAAAAAAAATACGTTCATTCTTTTAAAGAAACTCATTTTAGAAAATGTTGAAATTCTGCTAGTGGATGGCTTATACTGAACTTAGTGACCCAGGCAAGCAGTAGCCCTCCGTCCAGCTCATGGCTGTGTGCTGTCCTGTGTACACGCCGGTCGCACTGGGGGTCCCTGTGTCCAGTGAAGTTTTACATTCCTTTTACAGCATCTGCCTTGTGTTTATCGCTGGAGTCATTTTCCTGGCAGCCCCTCGACTTGGGGTTTGTATCCCTGCTTCCTGGCTGTTTCCTGTCCAGTGCAGGCTTCTACCATAATTCATTGCAGCGCTGCTCTTCCATAAAAGACAGCTGATTACATCATATAATTGGACCCCTCCTCCTTTAGAAGATGACAGCTGGTAGAAATATAGGTCAAATGGAATTGTCTTTGCCATTTTTTTATTATTACTCTAATAACTTAGGGGGACCAGTCTGGTGCCTGCTTCTCCTCTGTGGTCACATCCTTAGGCCAGCAGGTTTCCTGAAAGCTTCCTCTGTGGAAGGCCTAATTTTTTATTACCATGTGTCTGCGGTATGTGCAAAGAACAGTGAGCTTGAGACATTGGTGCATTTACGTACCGCATCTTGATCATTTTTGCTTTCTTCCTTCCCACCCCTTAACTCCTTCCCCCAACCTCCCCTTTCTCCCTCTACAAAGTCTTACTTCCTCCTTCCATCTCTCTTTCTTAGTTTCTGGCTCATTTTTTCATACTAGAGAGGCCGTGCAGTATTTAACCTGCTGTGTCTGATTCAATTTGCTAAGCGTGGTGGTCTCAAAGTGTGTCCATCCATTTTCCTACAAGGGACCCAAGTTCATTGGAAGCCCTAATAGTAAAGAGTAGTTTCAGCTGTGCTCCCCAGCAGTCCTGTCAGGTGATTTTTAGAGCTTAGCGTGATCGTTCCACACTACAGTTAGTGCTTCTGTGACCTGCTGAGCCAGCCACCGTTCATTAAGTGCCACTGTTATGTTGTTATAGGGCGTAGCGCCAAGCTCCAAGTCTCTAGCATGCTTGGCTTTTCTAAAGCTCGAGTGGCTTTTCTGAAGTGGACACCTGCTGAGCAGCCTATAAAGAAATGGTATGCTAGGTTCCTTTCTGGTGATGTCACTGTCCTAATGTTACATAACGGAACAGCACTGAGGCTTACAAATATATGTTTGCCAAATTTTTAATAAAGCGTAAGCCTGGCCCAGTAGTGCAGGTCTATAATCCCAGTATTCTGAGAGGCTGAGGCAGGGTGATCGCAAGTTTGAGCCTAGCCTGAGCAACTTAGCAAGTTGGCAGGACTTTGGCTGGGCATATAGTCTGAAGGCCCTTGACAAATGAAAAATGAACAACTTTTCACTTATTATTGCAAATTGTATGCATTTTTGATCAAATGTTTTGTTTTGTTTTATTTTGAGACCAATCTCACTCTATAGTCGAGGCTGGTCCTGAACTCACTATGTAACCCAGGCTGGCCTTGAACTCATAGCAATCCTCCTGAGTGCTGGACCTATTAGTGTGTGTGTGCCATCACATCCAGCAAAATTTTTTTAATTTGAGGTAGGATCTAAGTCACCAAATTGCCCAAGCAGGTTCAGACTTCTGCCTCAGCCTCCCCAAGTGCTGGTGTTGTAGTCTGCACCCCCAAGCCTGTACCCAAATGTCGGCATGCTGATTCCTGAGGATCGTGTTTCTCAGTTATTCACCGTGGGCTCATCCACCGCTCTGTCTTCCTGGGGGGTTCCTGCTGGATCATGTTGTTCCTCGTGTCTGACCTTACAGAGGCCTTTGTCCTTGCAAGTAACCCTCCTTCATTTTGGTCACTTTTCCCTGTCCTGAGGTATGGCTGCCTGTCTGTAGGGAACCGAGGGACCGATGAGATGTGCCCAAGGTTTGCATCTAGGCTGCCCCTGCTGGGCTTTAACTGCAGCTTGTCCCTCCCAGGAGCATGCAGTTCTGCTTTGTTGAACAAGACGCCCTTGAAAGCCAGAGTGAGGACATACTCAGTGGTTAGAGCCCCTGCCTAGTGGAAGGCCTAGTGGTTCAGTTCCCCAGTATCACGTAAAAATTAGCCGGCTATGGTGATACATGCCTATAATTCCTATGCTCAGGAGGCTGAGGCAGAGGGGTTTGCTCTGGTTTGAGGCCAGCCTGGACTAAAGAATGAGTTCAGGACCAGCCTGGACTAGAGCAAGACCCTGTCTCAAAATAAATAAATAAATAAATAAATAAATAAATAAATAAATAAATAAAAATAAAGCTGTCCGTTAGAAGCCAGGCAGCTAGATCCTGTAACAAGTGTAGCATGTTTGCCCTGGCTGGGGATGGAGGCATGTGAGTGAGTGTGTCTTCATCGTTGTACCCTGGCTCTGGTGACAGTGGCTTCACTGGCGTGAAGAGTTGCTATTATCTGGTGGAGAATTAAACAGGCTGATTACGGCTCAGAAGCCAGGAGGAAAACGCGCTCCAGGGGCCCAGCTCCTGGGTGCCGACTTCTGCCCCGGCCTGTGCACCTGGCCTGTCCACATAGCTCCTGCGCTCACCACGTTATCAGTTGGGCTGGCCCTAGTCTTGGCTTCCTGTTTCTGTCTGCTTTCCCTTGCTCTGCCTGCCCCAAGTCCCCCAGTCTCGTGGCCTCCCACTCAGCCCTTTGGCATCTTAGCATGGTGTTCACAAGTCCAGACTTCTGAGGCTGGGCCCCTGGCAGTCTCGGGGGAATCCCCAGCTTTGCCCGCATCCATCCTCACCTCTGAGGTGGGCAGTCGCATGTTTTTTCCAAGACAATGTTCATCTTTTTCCTCAGAGCCCAGTTCTGTTGCACTAAGCTGCACCTCCAACCCTTTTTTGTTTTTTGACTTGGAGACAGGGTCTCGTCACAAGGCCCTGAATTCGATTTCTCAGCACCACGTAAAGCTGGGCGTTGTGGCACGTGCCTATAGTCCCAGCACTTGGGAGGCTGAGGCAGGCAGATTGTCCTGAGTCCAAGACCAGTCTGGTCTACACAGTGAGTTCAGGGCCAGCCTGGGCTACAGAAAAACCATGTTAAAAAAAAAAAAAAATAGGGTCTCACTAAATCACTAAGTTGTCCAGGCTGGGGCCAAACTTGTGATCCTTCTGCCTCAGCCTTCCTGCCTACTGAGATTACAGGCTTGTTCCAGTTTCTGCTCTGCGCCAGATCACAGCACCCCTGTGGGCTCTTCTGAGATGAGTCAGGTCTGGACCTAGGCCTCTGGCCAGGGTGGGTTGTGGCCAGTGAGACCCCCTGTAGGTTTTTGTTTACAGTGCTGTCTCCTGCCTGCCCCAGCCCCATCACCCTGCCAGGATTCTCTCCCTGTCTGTCTTAGCTGTTGCTAACACAGTCCATTGTCCTGTCATTGTGATGGATTGGCTTGACCTGTTCACATTATAAAAAGCTTATGTATGCCTTTTTCTTTCTTTTTTTTTTTTCTGGAGTCTAGCTGGTTTTTAGAGATTTCTATCTCTCAGGAGCCAGGGGAGTGAGTCCCCCTATTCCCGCCCTGGCCAAGAAGTGACAGTTTTAGGAACTTAGGGCCTAGGACAGAAATCTGGCTTGTTTACAATCTCAGCTCCTGTTTAGTCTTCTCTCTGCTAACTGAGGTGCGTGACTACTGGCTCCCTTCCCACCTGACGGCTTTTGTCCCTGCCTATCCTCCACGGTCTTCCTGCCTCTGGGGTCATTACCTTTGTTAGGGAGGTCTCTGGCTTACTCAGAGTTCCTGCTCCATTCATTTCTATAGTATATATAATATAAAAACAAATTCATGTCTGTTCTCC